>CAUJNA010003363.1:5000-40000 GCA_963377175.1 Effrenium voratum
ATATAATCAATAACAAATATATAACAACAAACAAACAATAATAATCAACTAAACAAAAAGAAACAATAACACACCAATTTACAAAAATACATATATTAGATTAGTATTGTTTAAATAAAATATACATTTAATTATATATTAGTGGGGGTCCGTTATTTTCTAGTAACGTGCGAGATGAAGCCCATGGCAGGAAAAATGGTTTCTTATTCCTTCGTAAGCCTTTGAGCCAAAACAGGCCCACACAACGCATCCGAAAGCCGAGCCGAGGCAACGACCAAGAGATATTCGGGCTTCATATCCCGATAACGTATGTTAACCTCTATCGCTAAATTGTTTATTGCTTAGACTTAAGACGATCTAACCTACATAATCTAAGATATAATATTTCGAACCTTGCTCTCGGGTATTCCACGCACCTGAGCACAACACCCGCCAGCCAGATTATCCTATCAATTGGATTTCATAAATTCATAGAGGCCTATATATTAATTTACCCCACTTATTAGTTTGGATTAGTAATTTAGAAATTATATTTTAAACGTTTAAAAGTGCTTTCCCAATTAATTTTAATTCCAAATCAATAATTAATATAATATCCCCACGACTTAGATTTTAACCCCCTAATAACCCGAATTATCCGATTTTTTTGCAGAATACATGAATTTTCGCTAAATCGCGTCTTTGCGAACGCTCTAATCTCGACTTATGGATTGTTTTAATAAATTAAAATATATTATAATTCTTTTTTATAATTAATTTTTATTTTTAAATACCCATCGCCATTTATGAGCAAAACATTTTTTGTATTTCATATACCAACAAATAATTTTATATCATATATATAAAAATTCGAAAAAAATACCATTCTCCAAAAAAATCAATAAAACACAATATATTAAGCAATTATAAATTTTCCCAAAATATTATTTAAACCATTTATAAAATTTATTTCCTAAAATATATATATAACTAATAAATTTTGTAAATTATAACAAAAATAACCAAATAAATTTAAATAAATAATCCATAAAAACATAAATCAATTCTATCTTCCAACAACAATCCAATTCAATTTTCCAAATTATCCCGAATTTTTCAAACATATAAAATAAATCAATATATATATATATATTATTATATATATATATATATATATATTATTATCATTATTAATAATATTATTTAAATATTTTTTTTTTGATTTTTAATAAATTAGGATTAATTTACTATTTTATTCAAGATTATATAATATCTCAATATAACTTCAATATTCAATATTCATATTTTACGATATACCCATTATAACAAAAAAATCCAGGATCATAAGATCAGTGCCAGCTGCCTGCAAAGCACTTCGTATAACCAGTGCTGGCGATTGCCCAAACTGCAAGAATGGTGATAAAACGATGGCTCAGGACCTTGAACATTTCAAGCTACCACACCACACACTTGCACACGGGAGGCATGGGGAATAAGTATTGGGTTCCTCAATGGCAGAGTTTTGTACCCCAGGCAACTTGGCGCCTCAGGGCCCATCATAGATGCACCTCTGGGCAGAAGCCACCTGCAGCGCAGGGCAAACAATGCCCACACTTCGTCTTTGCAGTGGCTCTTGGCAAATGTACTTCGTATTCCATGCCATGGTCCACCAAATGTTCTCTGTTTTGGATGCAGCAAGCTGAGACAAGGCGAGCGTAATCTACAGTCAGGGCATTCGACGCATGCGCAAGTCAGCTGTTCGTTGATCATTCTGAGGCAGACACTTTGGACCTGCTCTTCTTCGACCAGCAGAGTCCACACGTCATGCAGTGCCAGCAGCAACACGGGGAGCACTCACCACAAATGATTGAGCAGCAGTTACGCATGACATCTCCACCAGAAATCGGCTTCTCTCCTGCATTCATCTTTGGCGGTGAACTTGTGCATCTGGATGCTGTTTCTTTATTGAGGGTTGACAAGTCGAGGACGTACCTCAGCGCTTCATCGTTGCTGGTCTCAAGGATCGTGAAGATGTTGTTGAGTTCTTCCACTGGCATAATTTTGAGTTGTGGGACGATCTTTGGCTCTGCCTTGTCGCACAACGCCATCAACTCCTCCAAGTTCGTGATGCCACCTGTGATGGAGAAGGTCACCGTAGATCTTGGGCCCAGGACGTTTGCAGCCAGGAGCGCTCCAACCATTTGGGGGCAAAGCCCTAGGAGCACCAGTCTGCTGTTTGAATCCCGCAGCATCTTCTTGTAGGGACTAATGCTGTGGTCACAAGGAATGGTGTCAAGGATGATGTCCAACGATTGTGTCGCTGCTGCAAGATCAGCACTCTCAGCAGTGGCAATGTATGACGTTGCTCCGGCCCGTTTTGCAATCTCTTCTTTTGCCCTGGACCGAGAAATCGCTGTGACATGGCACCCCATCTCTTTCGCCACCTTGATGCCCATGATACCCAGCCCCCCGAGGCCCACCACACCAACGGACACGCCAGGGCCGGCACCGTGATCTTTCAAGGGAGTGTACATCGTGATCCCCGCACACATCACAGGTCCAGCTGCCTCCAAGGGGAAGCTGTTGGGGATCTTGACGCCGAAGCGCTCGAAGATCACACACTTCGTGCTGTAGCCACCGATCAAGGGGCCTTTCTCCTTCTTGCCAGGCTTGCCCGGCACTTCCCGGGTCGCAGGGTAGGGAGCCGCTCGTCCCGACCAATCTTCACCAGCATAGGTAGCAACCGTTTTCTTGCACTTTTGCTCATCGCCGTTCTTGCAATGCTTGCAACTAAGGCAAGAATCGATCATGGTCCCCACGCCAATCTGATCGCCAACCTGAAACTTCGTGACCTTGGGGCCGATTTGCTCCACAACTCCTGCCAGCTCATGCCCCGGAACGGCCGGGTACTTGGGCTTCATGAACATACTTGTCCGTCCGTTGGCATAGACGACGTCAGTGTGGCAAACCCCGCAGTACTTCATGTCGATAAGCACATCATAGTCCCCAAGTGGTCGTCGATACATCTCCATGGGCTTGAAGTCGCATTTTGCATCCTCAGTGCCCATAGCCATCAACTGTACTGGGGCCTGGCTGATTTCCGCCATCAGGACAGTTCTTAGCCTAAAGACAACTCCAGACCCGGGCCGACAGTGCTGCCACTCAGCCCATGACACCAAGCTAGCAAGCCCCAGCACAGGGTCGCATCTCTATCGGCCTAAGGATCGACAAATCATCGGGCTGAGCACTCTGCCTCATTCCAAACCGAGAGATCCACAATTCGCAGAAGGATTCTCATTGGGTCGGGAAGTCTTGTCTGCCCAGAAGCTTTTTGCAACTTGTCTTAAGGTGCAAACCGTTGATCGGCATCCACGCCTCTTGGGCTGGCCAACATGACCACCATGGAGTCCAGGCAAACATCGCCAGCGCCAACGTCCTGGCTGTGTCTGACCCCATTTGCGTCACCACACGTGGTGAGGCTGGGTACTGAACGAGAAGATCGCAATCAATATTTCCCGGCTATCATTTCTGAACAGGCAAGGGCGGTCTTGTTTTCTTTGAAGGAATGGAGGCAAGCATCAATAATACTCTACAATCAGTTCCAGCAACCCAATATCACCAGCCCAAATCCAGGACCGTTTAATCAAACGCAGCTCTCAGAAAAGCACACGCACACGTGCTGAATTTGGGATTGATGTTACGATTTGTCTAAGGTCATCCACAGTTGGCGACAAACCATCACCAAACAGAAAGGAGGAGGCGCTGTATCAATCCAAGGCAATCAATACGTGAGCCCCGGAAGGCTTCGGCTGGATGCGCTCACTGGCCTAAAAGCTTTCCATGTCAATGTGGTCTTGTCTCAAAATAGGGAGCCCACCGACATGTGCGGTTTCCTTTTGCAATAGCTCGAGCAGGGTGTACATGCTGTGTAAAGATGCGGGGGGCGGAAGCCATGCATTGCGCACCAAAGCAATCTTGCGTTGCCTCAGCATCGCCTTCCCACCAGAATGTGATCTCCCAATATAACCCTCAGGTAGTCAGAGAGAAGCAGGCTCCGAAAGTCAACCACAATTACAGGAGGACATGAGGCTGAAGTGCAAAAAGCTGGCTTGTAGGGCATTGAACAACTGATCACCAACGATTTGCATCGTTTTTCCCACTCTCCGATTTTTTTCGCGGCTGTGCTCGAAACAGCACCGTCTCAAAGCTACAGCTGCTCATTAGGCAACGCGTGCGTTACATCCAAGCTAAGCAGCCAAGCGCTTGCCTGGCAAGGATATGAGGAAGGAAGGCGGCCAAAGCATGCTTTTTCAGATGGTTTTAACCAGCGCAAGTTAAGGACACCTTGTAAATTTGAATCATGACTAACATCTAAGCCACAACTTTGACACTTTAATATGAAGTGTTGACCTCAGTCTCCTGCAACAGGTTGGTCAAAAGCCCGCTCACGCCGAAGCGGAAACTTTCCGGCCTCAGGAACTCCTTTGCTTTGGGTCCCAAAACGGTCTCCACCAGCTGCAAGTAGCCAAGGGCGTCCTCATGAGTTCGCACACCCCCGGAGATCTTGAGACCGCTTTGATGGTTTCGAGCTTTGATGGCTTCGAGCATCGTCTGGGCTGCAGCCAGCGTCGCTCCAGTGGGCGTCTTGCCGGTGGAGGTCTTGATGAAGTCAGCGCCATTGTCGAGTGCGTCCAGCGAGGCCTTTTTGATCAAGTGCTCACACTTCAACTCCCCTGTCTCCAGGATCACCTTCAGCAAGCAATTGCCTTTCTTGTTTTGCTCAATGGCCGCCTTGACTTGGCGGACCATTTCGCACGACTTCGGGGACTCTGCATTGGACAAATAATCTTTGAAGCAAATCACCAAGTCAATCTCATCCGCGCCAACTTGCAAGGCTGCTCGAGTCTCTGCAACCGCTTCGCTCGTCTGCGCGTCGCCACTGGGGAAGTTAACCACCGTTGCAACGCGCATACCTTTTGCATCTTTCTCTAGCTTTGCGATTTTCCGCTTTGCAGCTTGCACAAACTCTGGATAAACACATACAGCAGCAACTTCTGTGCCCAGGGCATTCTTTGCCGAGCCATTCTCCACAAGCTGTGCAACCTTCTCTTCGGTGTCTTTCTCTTTGTCCAAAGTCGTCAAATCTATCAGTGAAATCATCTTCTGCTTCATTCGCAGCTGCTCGGATGCATCAGCAGTCTTCTGTTTGACTCGCCTCTCGGTTGAATCGGTCATGTAAGGCCGACGTCAAGTAATGTGCCTTCTTTGGGCAAAAATTGAGCCGATGCACTTCACGGATTTGGCGAGACTCCCGAAGTGCTTAAAGTGCAGCTTTGTTGGTCACTCATGAGTCTCACTTTGGAGCTGGGCTTTTCCTTTGAGCAGTTGCCCAGAAAACAACTCGGGAAACTCTGAGTGAAACATGGCGGATGGTTTAGAGTTGGAATATTATAATCCTGGCAAGCTCCTGATTGCATTGCATGCCATCATTCTCGCAGAACACCCCAAGCTGTGAAACTTGAGAACACAACACTCACTGCTCAAAAGGAATCGCCAGTCACAAATGCCGATGCCCCAGGCCTCGATACTCACCGCATGGCTTCGTGATCTTGTGATGAAAGGCGTGCCCTGCGACGTTCCGAGTGAGATGAACCATGTCTGGAACCTTTGGTGCCCTTCCGATCGGGTTGTTTTGGATTTCTGGCACCAGGGCTCGTCTTTCTGAGACAGACCTCGTTTAAATTCTTCGGGACGCCTAGCTCTTGCACTTGTCTTCGGATTCAAAGGCAGCTGCCGGGATTTTGTATCAAATGTCTTGGTTGCTGTTGACCCCCCTGCAAAAAGTTTAACTTTTTTGGGGTTTAGTGGAAAACACCCATAATCTCAAAAAGTTAAAGTCTAAAGATCCAACCCCGCAGTCAAGATGTGAACGTGGTGTTGATAAGCGCGATTGCCGAAATCGGACCTTGAAGCTGCACCCATCGCATCGGCGCAGTACCGCCTACTGCTGGCCTTCAGGCATGCATCGGGAGCATGGCATTGTCTCAAACCGAACTTGGCGCTTTGAAACGTTGCGCTTTTGGTACCATTGTTGTGGCTCCTTCAATGTGCAACCGAACTTGTTGTGGTACCATTCGTTTCAAGCAGCCACAATGGTACCCTGCAAGGACTAAGACATAGCCACATGAAAAGAAAAAGCAACTCCGAGTCTTGGCTCAGTCTGAGCACAACGCGCCAATGACGCAGATGACGACTTGGAAGCTGTTCTCGATTTGCCTCATTCTGCCTGCAGTTGGACATTGCACTCCAAAACATTCATAGTCCGCTGGTGGCTGAACGGGGCAATCAGGCCAGCAGGCTCATTTCGGCACTTTCCGTCTCTTGTTCGTCTGCTATGATCATGATAAGTAGGAGTGAAGCCTCATTTCCTGAGTGGATTGGCAAAAAAAGAAACCTATCACTCACCACTAACACGGTCTTCCAAAAATTAACAGCCCTCTTGCAAAATGCATGCTTCATTGCTTGCAAAACATCTCAGCCACCTGCGAGTCCCGGAAAACGCGGGTAACACGCATGTAGTCACCGCCGAAACATCCGATCAGTGCAATCCAGTCTTTCCTGAACTCAATGGAAGTAACTGCTGCTCAATGCTGTTGTTGCCCCTCTTCAACCTAGGCTCTAGCTACAAGTACAAGGCTTGGACTAGGATTTGGGTGGTGCCTTTTCGGTTTCCGCTATACATCAACCAACAAAAAGGTCCCCCCACATTCTAGGACACCCGCGGCTGCAATCTTCCCGCGCCTTGCGTTTCAGGCGGAGCCTGCCTGCTCTCTTCGCTTTCGCCTGCGCCTTTGCCTCAGGCCACCCCTCGTGCCTGAGACATGAATAGCAGTCCAGCTACTTAGCTATGTTTCTTTTTGAGGGTCCCATTTGGGTGGTTTTAAGCTCCAAGGGAAAACAAAAGAACCAACACCATTTTAAGGGGTCCCCTAGTTTTTGACAGACCATGCAGTATGTTATGTTTTTTGCAAACGTGGAAAAGAAGCAGCGTTTCCTTGGAGAAGCTCCAACCGTTGAACGTTAGCTCTTTGAGAGTACACCGGTCGAAGAAACGCCGAGTTACAAAACTCCGGCTGTGGCAAGTCGAGGTTGGCATGGGGCCTGGGGGCTTAGGATGCTGTGATCCCGATTTCGGGAAGCTCCCCAGCTTGCTGATGGGTCGGGCCAGTGATCTGCTAAAGTTTCTGTATGAGGGCCGCCTCTCGCAAAAGCTCCGCGCTGCCCAATAAGGGATCCTCCCAAAAAACGGAGCTTCTACAAATGAGGGTTCTGGGTTCCATTCGAGTAAATCCTTGTTTTGCAGTGGACCACCAATGCCTTCTCAATCCGATCTGGCGCTGTCAATGAGCATTTGCACCCCCAAGCTGCACCAACCACCTCATGAACTCCTGAGCGCCTCGCACTGGGAGAACGTCTGGCTGCCACTACTGCATGAATGTCTTTGGCTTGGCGCGGAGGCTTCGAATAGAGGCCTGGCGAACCAATGCGGCTCAAAACCGTTTTTCACCTGCGCCAACGCTTCATGGTAACTCGCCATTTCTCCCAGCCTGGTGTCCTCCACAGCACCGGCTCATCGCCCTCTCTCATCACCTGCGGCGTACTCTGTTCGTCACAGCTGGTCTGCTCATATTTGGTGTGTAGCAGCTTCAAGATGGAAGACAAGTGCTTGGACAGGTATTATTGCCGTGGGAATGTATGATCCCTGCACGGTTTTCAAGTCGTGGGTGTGTCGTTTGAGGCGGTATTCCTATCACTTTCGGAAAACATCTCTAATTTGCCCGTGTGCTGTGCCCCACATGAATCATGAATTGCAGGCGGCCGGGAATGGGCAAACGATGGCAAACGGGCATGAAGTTTCAGCAACTACTCCAATGTGCCAGCAGATGGGAGGGCGGACCATGTTCCCATACTTCCACCCAACGCACAACAACTGGCAAAGTGGCCAGGTGTCAAAGCTAGGGATCCTTGGGTGGGCGCGCGTGAAAGGGAGCCGTACAACCTGTTTCGTCGAATGTTCAAGTGCACATGATCCATCCCTGCGAGCCTTGTCCTGGAAGGCACCAAGCTCCATCTCACCTTGTTACAGGCGGCCTTGTTATCATTTCCAGTTGCTTAACCCTCATCCCTGTAGGGAGCAAAGAGCAAAGGACACCCTGCGCTCTCAGGTCCAGGGGACTTGGAAGGCCTACAAGTGTCCATCAGCCTATGTCTTCCCACAAGCATTTTGGAGTGGCGGAAGCTGGGCGCAAGACTTGTGAAGCTACCAACGCAACAGCTCCCTTTTTCTCTCCTTCCCTGCGCCAAAGGCTGACAGGAAGGCTGGGAGAACCAGCTCACTTGTAGGGAATCTCAAAGGTACCCGATTCCCTGCTAGTTGAAGAGAGACTACATGGGGTTGTCTCTCAAAGGGGGTCGTCTCCCCACAAAGACCCAATCTGTTTTTGGTTTCCCAATGGACAAAACGGGCCGAAGGGGTTCCTCCACAAAAAAAGCCATCCATGGACAACTCACAGTCTGCCAGGAGACGTGTCTGCAACGCCTTGGCAGCCGTGAGAGCGGCAGCAAGCCTCAGACCAGGCCAGCTGTCACTTGCAGTGCGTGAGTGAGTGAGTGATCGAGCGAGCGGACGAGCCAGCGAGTGAGTAAGTCTGTGTCTGTGTGGCTGGGTGTGCGTGCGTGCGTGCATGTACGACGTGTGTGTGTGTGTGTGTGTGAGTGTGTCTGTGTGTCCGTGTGTGTGTGTGTGTGTCTGTGTGTCTGTGTGTCTGTGTGTCTGTGCGTCTGTGCGTCTGTGTGTCTGTGTGTCTGTGTCTCTGTGTGTCTGTGTGTCTGTGTGTGTGCGTGCGTGCGTGCGTGCGTGCGTGCGTGGGTGCGTGGGTGCGTGGGTGTGCATGTGCGTGTGCGTGCGCGCGTGCGCGCGTGCGCGTGTGCGTGTGCGCGTGCGTGTGCGCGTGCGGGTGCGGGTGCGTGCGTGCGTGCGCGTGCGCGTGCGCGTGCGCGTGCGCGTGCGCGTGCGCGAGCGCGTGCGCGCGTGCGCGTGCGCGTGCGCGTGCGCGTGCGCGTGCGCGTGCGCGTGCGATGTGTGTGCGTGTGGTGTGTGTGTGTGTGTGTGTGTGTGTGTCTCTGTGTCTGTCTGTGTCTGTGTCTGTGTCTGTGTCTGTGTCTGTGTCTGTGTCTGTGTCTGTGTCTGTGTCTGTGTCTGTGTCTGTGTCTGTGTCTGTGTCTGTGTCTGTGTGTGTCTGTGTCTGTGTCTGTGTCTGTGTCTGTGTCTGTGTCTGTGTCTGTGTCTGTGTCTGTGTCTGTGTCTGTGTCTGTGTCTGTGTCTGTGTCTGTGTCTGTGTCTGTGTCTGTGTCTGTGTCGTGTGCGCGTACATGCATGCATGCGTGCTCGTGTGTGCGTGCCCTTCTGTGTGTGTGTGCGCAATCTGACGAACAAAACAAAGAGGTGTCCATGAGCCCTCAAACTGTTGGTTGGCTTTCTGTTGGTTCACCTCCTTTGGTTCACCATTTGGTTTCTTCTTGGTTCTCCAAAAAACAGGTCCCCCAATTTAGAACGCTCTCGAGCTACAAACCGGGACGGCTGTCGTTGCCAGGGTGCGGTGGCCATGCCTTGGATAGGTCCTGACCGACGCGGTCCGATCTTTTCCTAAAAACAAACAGTGCAGCACAAATATCAGAGGACCCTAACGCGTTCCAGCGAGCTTGCACCAAAGGACAATCATGAGTGTAGAATCGGTTAGAACCTATAATATTGGGCTACCCACACATAAACGACACCTGGGGCTGCCTTCTGCGGCAGCGTGGGACAGAGCTGGAGGAACCTGTAAGACCAGAAATATCAACTTTTCTTGGTCCAAGTTTAGAGATGACTCAAATCCTTGTCCGACAGATCTGCCGGCTTCTGATGCCGTGCATGGGACTCTCAGGGCAAGGGGGGAATGCCTGGAGACAGGAGTCAGGAAAATGGGCTGCAGGGCTGGTCTGGGCCACAAAGCAGCGACCCACAAGAGAAAGGATTGGCCAGTGGCTTGGAGAGTTCACCTCAAGGCAAAGTGAAATGTCCAGCTGTTTTAGCGGGTCCGGTGCCATCCCTTGTTCCCTAAATGGAATATTTGTTGTTTGACCCAGGCTGTTGTGGACAAACCTGGGGTTGCCGAACAACTTGCTTGTGTGAAGTATACTTGGGTGCGACTATTGGTTTGGACATCACCTTTGTACCACTGTCGCTATGCTTGCAAGATCCTGCAAGCAGCTAAGCAATGTGGTTGCCGGATGCGATTCATACCGGCTCGTGTTTTTACTCGCCCTGGCCATCCAAAAGCTCAGGTTTGGAAGTCCACCAAAGAGGCGGAACGCAGCCTGCTGCCTCGATCCGGCGCGTCGCTTCGCCCGGCCTGGAGCGTCGCCTCGGTTTCCACGCCCATCTCCTCCTCGGAGAGTGGCGTCAGAAGTGCCTCGCGCACTGCGCATGTAGAAAAAAAGCAACCGCTGGGAGGGCCAACCACATCTGCTTCTACGGTTTGGTTTCTCGCGAAGCCTTCTGCTACCCCTCCCCGACTCTTGCTATTTCGCTTTTGCTCCCTGCCGTGGATGGGGCTCTTCGGAACTGGAAAGCCTTTGAGGCCACTAAGTGCATGATGTTTTGCTGCACTTGCTTGAAGCAGAGCTCAACATTTGATTTTCCCTGGAAGTGTTGCCTCAATAAGGTCTCCTATTCCCCTAAAGAGCACGTCTGTTCCCACGGGTTTTCTGCTTGCACTTCGGCACTCCAACCAATCATTGCACGAATTCTGGATGCCCTCGAATTGTAAGTTACTTTTCGCAACAAGCTTTATGACTCTTAGCAGTGCCACAATAGAACCCTGCACACTGCCCCGCAACACCACACACTCCTTCTGTGCCAGGCGACCAAAAGTTCAATATAAAATCATGGCAAAAGATGGATCAACACTCGGAAACCAACAGGTCAAACCAGTGGCTAACTGCACACTGGCTTTGTGGCACTCCTGTTCGCCTGGCACGCAAAGTTTTGGTAAAGTTGGACCGGCCCATGAGAAAAAGGGGTGCAACCAAAGAGATTGACCTGTATCACACCAAGCATTCTCAAGCTCCCTGTTGTAGGGTTTCTTATATGTTCACTTGATCAACGCCAGCCCAAAAGGTGCTGTTTGAACCACCCAAGAAGGGACACAAAGGACCCCTGCCTCAATCATTGGCTCTATTTGATCAACCATCCTGCTATCCACTCGCAGTGTCACACCCTTTTCAATCACACTGCCACTGACTGCAGTTCAGGATGGTGGGGGAGTGAGCCCGTGAATTGGGGACGACTAGGATCGCCTCTGCCGTCCACACGGCATGTTGCAGAAGTGCTCCTGGCGCATGGGCTGATGACGACATTGGGCACGAGAACCATAGTCACTGCAACCCTACCAAGGGTTTGTGACTCGTTTGATTGCTGTCCAATGCTCTTGCTAGTGAGTGTAAGACATGCGCATGCGTGCACGACAAGTGCCAAGGGGGCTGGCGGTGCGGCTGAATTCAAAGTTTTGGTTCAAGCATTGGACAACAGCGAAACAGCCGGGCTTCGGCTTTTGCTCGCAGCTGCGAATACCAACATGCAATCACCTTTGTTAGCTTTCCGGGTTCATGGTTTGTTGCTAGTTGGCTGGCCCGAAGCCATCCATTGCTTGCAGGCAAACACGATAGGAGAACGCTCTTCATTTCACGACTTGAAATTTATAATGCCGTGCTTTCAGTGGACTCCTTCCTCTCTCTATCTCTCTATCTCTCTATCTCTCTATCTCTCTCTCTCTCTCTCTCTCTCTCTCTCCTCTCTCTCTCTTTATCCCCCCTCTGCACTCCATGTCGGCTTGCTGTCGAGGAATGAAGCCGAACATTTGTTGGGAGGCGCCTGTCTTTCATAACTCAACAGCATACAGCATTTCATCTTTACCGCAGCAACTCAAGTACTGCACGTGGAAGAGAATCGCTATAAAGGAACCAACCTCGGCTATCGCGTTCCAACGCACCGTTTGCAGCTAGTTACTCTGTGCAGCAACATGCTTGCAAGTTGATGTAAGTTCCACTCAAAAGATCGTCTGTCAGATTCTGTATTTAATTTGGAGTGGGCACCAACTTTGGTTGACTCCAAGGGCACTCTTTCCGCCCCCCACTTCTTACTTTGGGGGTCTGACCCCAGCTCCGAGGGAATCGGTTTAGCCAAACGAAGCCGAGTGCCTCCCATTGATCATGCAAGTGTAGCGTTGTTTCAGGGGGGGAAATTGGTCTTACACATGTCAACAAACACTGCACATGGCCAATCTTTTCAGGGCCACTAGAAATGAATGCAAGCTAAGGCCAATTCGCAGTGGGTGCTTATCTTTGCCACTGCAAGACATGGAATCCACTAGTTGTGGATCTGCGAGCTTCCATAGTCCCGGGTGTTGAACCACCACACATAGCAATTGCACCCAGCGACTTTGGTGCGAATTCAGCGGCTTCGCCCCAGCCTTCGCTCTGATCTGCCAGGTCCTCGGTGTCGCCTGCAAGTGGGAACGACACCGGAGGTTATATACAAGCAAAGTGGAAGATTCATTATACGACCCGATCGCCCAGCCCTGAACCTACTATGCAATTTGAAGCTCTTCCACGTTTGATGAGCTCCTTGTGCTTTGGAAGGTGATGAGCTCACCTTCCCGCCTACGAAGCCCATTTGCATGGAATCTGAGAACATGCCCTGGAAGACAATCTTCCCTCATGGCCTCCGGCCTGGTTCAGCGCCAGGGTTTCTTCGCAGAAAAGGACCAACTCATTTTCCACCCCGGGCCACTTTGAAACACTGACGACGTGTTTCCCCTATTTTCTTTCCGGCTTCGCATACTTCCCTCGCTTTTTGCTTGGGGGGGGGTTCCGCGCCTTGCGCGAGCACCCTGGAGAG
Organism: Effrenium voratum; assembly: GCA_963377175.1. Lineage (NCBI taxonomy): Eukaryota > Dinophyceae > Suessiales > Symbiodiniaceae > Effrenium > Effrenium voratum. Next base: position 17,980 of record CAUJNA010003363.1, read on the forward strand.
CGCCTTCACCGCTGGGCCGCTGCCTTTGCAGTTCGCTTGGATGTGTGCAGCCCTACATGTTCGATGACGGATCAATCCCTGCTGTCTCGCGTCCCCTGCTGCCTCGTATCTCTTTGAGAGCATGGCAAACAGTTGCGGGATTGGTTGTGCATTTTAGCATGGGCCAGCTGCAACAACAAGTTGGAACAGGGCAAACACCGCTGGAAGCAACCGACCGGCTGCTACTTCCGTTTCGACGCGCGCCTCTGCATGAAGCTATGCACGCTTCCCGGCGCACCGCTCGGCTCCACTTGAAGCCGGTGTTGGAGTTGCAAGACTGGCGGTCAGCTGATTTGGCAATAGCTTTGTCGGCATACATGCGCACACTTCGTTTTTGCTGCCAAGCTTCTTGGCCAGTCAGGCATGTGCTTCTAACCAACAAGTTGCAGGCGCGTATGCGATTCCTATGAATGTTCTTCCCTAAGAAGGGGGGGCCAAAAATGTTTTGGTTCCTTTCGGCTTCCCTGAACACGCGCCCTACACAGGCGCTATTCTCCAATTTTGCTGACACAGCGTGCTCTATGGCCAAGCGTCGCCTTAAGGCTTGCTATTCCCGACTAGAACCGCAGTTTTTCGTGGTGCCTGGGCTCCTGGATTTTTCCTGCCTGGGATCCTCTTCGTTTTGGTGGCACACTGATTCGGCCACAAATGGGTTGGGTTCCTCTCGGACCCTCTCGGCTAAACGGACACTTCCCTTTGGAGTGCCTTCGCAAAAGGCCAATCCCTCCGAGCTCTGACTCAAAACCTGCGATTCAAGGGGCGCTACCCAAACTGATGGTAAAGAACCAGAAGGGTTAACTGTTGCTTCAAGGCGCCTGTCCCAAATTCTGACCTTTGCGCGTTTCGGCTTGGATTGCTGGGCTTGTCTCTCAGGAAAATTAATTGTCAACAAACAACAGAAACGGCGGTTCTTTTTGTTTGGGTATTTTTTTCCGGGGGGCAGGGGAATGGTTATTGAAAATAATGAGGGACCCCTTAGACCAATTGGAAGAGGCAGCTTAGCGGGCTCACCCAGAAACTCACTAAACCGGTCACCCTAAAAAGGAGGTTTGCCGTTTTTGGCACCCTTTCGTATTTCGGGGGCATTCGTCTTTTGGATTCCACCCTGGCAAAAGTTCTTGGGCCCCGTCCTGCAAGCTGCTGGGCGCGGACCCCACAGCATAGGCCTATTCAGTACTCAAACGCCCTCATGGCTTTAACAAACTGGACAACCAAAGCAGCCATGCAACCAAGCCAGGCATACCTAACCAAACTGAACCCGACATCAACAAACCGAAGCCGACCGTTGCCAAGCGAAACGGCCAAAACAAAGAGCCACCCCTTTGCTACCCACCACCGCCAACTAGTAAACACAAAGAGCCCGCGCCATCCTTCAATGGAATCCCAAATCGTGGACAAACCTTCCAATTGCAACATGTAAAGTACCGAAAAGCCACACGCAGCAACCATATCGGAGATGAAATGTATTCATCGTTTCAGAGCACGAGTCAAACAACTAATGGTACTGGACACCAAAGCGTCAAAAGATCCGTTTTGGATGATGGTCCTACTGCCCTCTAGACCATAAGCGTCCCAACACAGAACACATTCCTTTTGGGAGATGTGGGATTGTTTCAACCTTGGAACGCGCAAGGCACATTGAATAGCCTTATCATGGTGCCGTTGCCCACAAAACAACAGAAAACACAACACTCACTGCGCGCGTGGTTTCTTTCATATCAAAGCGAGGCTTTTCTCACGCCAATTGCGCCCAAAAGCGCTCATGCCCTCTCGTGTCCATCAAAAAAGCATGCTTCATACAAAGCCCCGCTAGATGGAAACAAACAGTTGTAAAATCGAGATCTAAAGGCCCAACCAGTCTTGACTGCCGTTTGGGTTGCCAAACATTAGACACCCGGGGGCCCATTTTCAAGTCATATTGCTCCGCTCGTTCTGTGCATTTGCAACTGACTTTCAAAGGCTGTTGGGTTGCGTGCACCCACATCATACGCGTCAATGCCCCTTGGGCGCCCCACACATGTTTCCACACTTTTGCCGTGCGCCACAAACCAATTGCTGCATCTGCGTTTATTTCCGCAGCTTTTCCACCAAAACCGTCTCGCTCTTAGCAAAACTCTCTAATCGGAAATTGCAGTGATTCCAGCAAAATCTGCATTTTGCCGTTTCCCTCTTAGGGGAAACTCTTTAATCGGAAAGTCTAATATTGGGGAATGAGTTCTTGCCACGCAGAATGGTCGCAGAAGTGGCTGTGTCAGTCTTAGAGGCTACAGAGTGGCTGATTTTGCGGGATCACCAGAATGCCTAAAGTCTGCGTGTTTTGTCCGTCCTTTTCCAGGTGCGCTCTACAGAATGGCCGAGTTCACTGCATCACTAGAACGCCTAAGATCTGCCTGTCTTCCTGGCTCTTGCGCAAGGAGGTTTGAACCCGTCTGCGCCCACGAACGCTCCCATCTCGGAAGCGCAATCCCACCGGCACAGCCGCCGTCGTGTATCGCTCGGAGACGAACCCCACCAGCACGACAACAGCAACAGGAAGCCGCGGGACGCTACTTTACCTGTCCAAGCACAAGTGACATGGTGTGGAACTTGCGATCGCCCGGCCCAATGATTCAAATCAAGCTAAGTGTCTGAACCAGAGCCAAAGCAGAGCGCTGAACTGTTCGGGCTGTTTGCGGCGGCTGCGTTCTGTCGTCTATGCCATTGGGCAGGCAACTCCGACTTGTCCGCTAGTGGTCTTGCAAACCCTTCTTTGAGACCCGGCGCCAGCCGTGTGCAGCGCACGTGGGGGCTGGCGACCCTCAGCTGCCGCAGGCTCACTGGGGCTACGGTCCGACCCCAAAATACTGCTAAAACCTAATGTGTATGGGTCCACCAGTCGGCAGGCCACCGGCGCAATCGTGCAGGGCTCCGCTTCGCTCCGGAGCACTGCTCCAAGGGTTTGTGCGCCAACGACGAGTTGGTTGCCACAGGTCGGGCTGGACTGGGTCTCCCCGCACGGCCACTACGACAGGCAATCCCGACTTGTCCACTAGTGGTCCCAGTGGTCCCAGCGAGTCACTTTTTGCCTCACAGGTACGGGTCTGACAGAACCCTGAACAGCGGTATCGCTCCTTCCGGCCATCCTCTCGCTACACGCACGTCATTCTCAAACATGTTGACACGACATGGCGGCGAAAGTAAAGAACTCTTCATGGAGTGCAACGCTTGCTCCAAAGCACTCAATTGACTTGCAGAAGACAAGCGGAGGGAAGAAGTATAAGGAAGCCAACGCGTGCGAGGGCAAGCAATAAACTGCGGCCGCGCGTGCACGCAAGGGTAGCAAGTCTCCTTGCGCCCTTCTGTTGCCGGGCAAGCGGCCCGGTAGCAAGCTGCCCTGCGCCAGCAAACCTGCAATCACGCAAGGGCTGGCCAGTGCGCTAGGGCAGCAAGTCTCCTTTCGCCATTCTGGTGCTTCGCAAGCGAACCGGTTGCAAGCTTCCCTAAGCCGGCCAACTTGCGTCAATTTGAGTGTGCTGCACGCTACATCCTCTACACGAAATCGGGTAGTGAGTCTCCTTGCGCCCAAATACTGCTTCATGGCTTTCAAGGCCCTGTGCGTCTGTTGTGCCTTGCTGGCAGTCGTCGTTTGCTGTGGCGTGCGCCTGCCTGCATGCCTGCCTGCTTGATCCCGTGTTTGCGCGCTTCCTTGTTTGCCTGCTTTGCTTCTACTTTGATTTGCTTTGCTTTGCTTGGCCTGCTTTACGCTGCATGCTTGGCCTGCTTTGCTTTGCTTGCTTACTTGTATTGCTGGAACCAAAATGCAGATTTGGGCAGAACAACTGCGGAGCTGAATGCCTTTCAGTAGGTGTCTGGTTCGCTTGTGTCATGACTGAAGCTATCAACGTCACCCGGGGCAGGGGCCCCTTCAGAGGCGGCACTGTATGTCAGCGGTCCGAAAAACCAGCACCCATACTGTTAAACTCCTCAGAAAATCAAACATGAACCGCCATATGGGTGAGTCTGAGAATAGGAGACACCGAAAATGGCAGTGTTGTTTTCTTTTTCTTTTTCTCTCCGAATGTTCCCCAACCACACCAACAGCCATATCGCTTTCTGCCGTTTTTTTTGGGCTCGGCTTCAAACCCGCGCCTGCGCCCAGGCTCTGCGCGCGGGGCCGGGGACGCCGGCGGAAGGCCCCGCAGCCAAGAAGCTGTCGAAGGAAATGTCCTGCGGGCGGAGCCACAAGGTGACCTTTGCGCAAACATCGATCTGGTAAATGGAATGACTCCACTCTAAACCAGAACGCCAAATAGATGGCCCTGGTACGTGGAATGACTCCAGTCGTTGTAAACAAGTGGAACGCGAATCTACTTCTAACCAAACTAAGGGCTGCGCACTAGTGCCTGGGCATTCAAGCCAAGCGATTGATCCTGCCAAACTACGGCTTGTACAAATGACACGAACCAAACCACAAACTGTTGCATTCGTGTCGGGTGCTTCAGTTGGAACGACATGTTTGTGGGTCCGTGGGGGAACAGGTTTCCCTCTTTCGAGGCGTTTCCAAATGATAGAGTTGCACCTTGAAGCCGAGGTGTACCTTGGCATCCGCCAAAGCCTCATTTCCCGCACTGCGTGGGTCGGGGTTTGTCAGTCGCTCGAAGGCACAAAGCGCATCGGTACCCAAAGGTTTGCACTGGAGAAAGCCGTGTTTCCCCATGACTTTACCCTGTGGCATCTACATGGAGTGCTATGCCCATCGAACATGTTTTGAGCATAGGCTTTGCAAGTCGCAGTGCTCACAGTTCCTAGGCCGCAAGGTCTTGAAATGAAAATGGGCGTGTTCACAGTGACAAAAGGGTGAGTAGGGCACCAATTAGTTTGCTTGTCCCCCATTATTTGAACCCGGGGATGATTGATGCACAGCACAGAATCCAAAGAACAAGTACGGGGCCCATTTGTTGTAAGGACGCTTGTACTTGCACTCAAAAGATGCCTCCTGCGCTTGCGTCAAAAATGGGGTACCCCGAAGTTGTAGTTTTTGTTCATTTTCTCTGTAACCCCATCCAAAAGGGCCGCCATGACCCACCTTTGGCTTCCCTTTAGTGGACCCAACCCGGAAAGAATCCCATGTCACTCAGGTAGTGGACCCTGAATTTCCCCCAAAACCCTGAACAGCAAACATGTCAATCAGATAGTGCACCCTGAATTTCCCCCAAACCCCGTACAAACCAACAACTTCAATCAGATGATCCACGAGGCCAGTTTCTCTCGGGGCTTCACACGGTGCCCACGTGACGTGCCGCCCACACCCGCCACCCGACACCCGGCGCTCCGTGCGTGCCGCTCTCGGCAGCTTGGCGAGGCACCGGAGACAGGCGGCCGCCAGGCGGTGGTTTTCGGACGGGAAGACCTCAGGGGATTCTTTTTTTTTGCCCCCGGGTGGGGGGGGCGGACCCACACACGCACGGAGGTTGATCAAAAGGTCCTTTAAACCTTGCTCTTTTTGTTTTGTGGGGGGGAATTAATGCGGGTTCGGGTTGATCAAAAGGTCCTTATTTTGTTTTTCTGGGGGGGGGGGGGGGAAAAGCACAGGTTGATCAAAAGGTCCTTATGGGATGCCCATTGGTTGGAAAACCACGAAAACAGATGAGGTATTTCCCAAACGAGAAAAGTTACTCATGGTGATTTGGGGGCCAATAATATTGATCAACCCCCACATATTAAGTTTGGGTGCAGCTTTGCGAAAGAACCAATCCATTTGATAATTTTGGGTGCAGAGTTGGATTGACATGGAAACAATTCGTTTGATCGCTTTGAAAGGAAATTGACATGGAAGCAACCCTGTCGCTGTTGGGGCAGTCTGGAAAGGACACTGGTGCGGAATCAACCCTTTTGACCTTTACCTAAAGCTTATTAGAAGCCACACTTTTTTGGCATGTTCGGCGGTCTTGAAAGAACACCGATAAGCCCGCAACCATGGAGCATGAGGGCGTGGGAATCCAGAAACCAAGCGGACCAAGTCCGCATGGAGAAGAGGAGAAATCGCCACGAGCGATCGGAAGCACTTCAGGACTTCAGTTGACAACCCAAATCTCCAAGTGGTTGGGGGGAACCCTGCACCTAGCTATGGTTGGCCCAGTTCAAAGGAAAGCCGCATGCAACAATGGAGTTGTGGATCGAAGCGCGGTCTTCTTTTCTCGAGACATTTGACCCACTACCACACCTGCAAGAGACATCTAGATGCAACTCCTTACGCTGCGGGAACAAGTGGGATCATACTTTGGAATTGTACTGGCGACTGGTAGTGCCCGGACATGTTGGCAATTGGCGTGGTTCTGCTGAAATTGTTCCCTTCCTTCATCGCCCACCCAAAGCCAAAGTCATGAAAGCGCACCCTTTCATATAATGCTTTTCCTTTCATCCACCAAGGGGAAATCATGGGACGTGTAGCAACAGGGCCCCGCTTCATGTGTGAACCCCGCTCCCTATACATTAATTAGGGAGTGGGAATGTTCCTTCTCAGGAACTCCAACTGCAAACCGTTTGCTTTTTCGTGCTGGCAAACCAAAACGACAAAACCCGTGAAATAAGTGTGCGGCCTATGCGCTTGTTGATTCACTGGCTTCTGCTTGTCTCCAGCCGGGTCGCCACTTCCATTTGGAGTCTGTGGTGTAGCGTGTCCAACACTTCCATCATGGCGTAGTGCTGGTTGGGTGCAAGCAACAGGACGTCCATGGCCGCCAACGCGAGCGGATCCTTGCAATTGCACTTGAGGCACACCGGCCAACTCACTCAGGGAAACGGACATGGCTTCAGACTCGATATCTTCAAGGGCCGGATGCTCCCCTCCTCGCGCTGACCGGGTTTCCAGAGACCCCTAGCCCCTTACGCAACATCTCCATGTCCTCTGGGCCGTTCTTGAGACCGGCGCAGTAGGGCATGAAGATGGGCCAGAACTCCAAAGCCCTTGGCATCTGGCTGAAGCTCCTGCGAAAAAGCGACCTTCGGCGGCTCTGCATTCAACACAAGCTGGAGTGCCATGAAATGGCAAGCGCAGCTACGACTCCACAAATGCCTCAATGTCAGAGTTGCCAGTGCAAATTCTGCACAAACCGCGTTCTGGATCCTTGACCGGACAAACAATCGTTTTCCTTTGTCGGCCTATTTGCGTTGGCCTAAATTAAAGCCGGCCACACATCAAAGAGGAGAACACCTAACAAGTTGAAAGGGCATCCAATCTGGAGCTTGGGGTTGCCCCTCGAACCCCCAACCCGCCCATTGCATCCGCGCCTGGACACCTCGTATCGTACTCGCTGCAGGCCTGGCGCAAGGAAGCTCAGGTGAGACCTTTGTTCAGATCCGAGTCACATGCATTGTGGCACATCGACCCCTGTGAAACCACAATGGCCGCTTTACACCTCAACGGGGAATTTTTCTTGGTATCACAGAATGGGGTCCCTAAACGACAACGTTCCACCAAAGAAAAGGGGGAGACAACCCCAAAGTCCTCCGGGTTCAGACCCTCGTCAAAAGCAAAGGTCCCCATTGCGAGGCAGGGAAAAAGGACCCTCGCATGGTTCAGCGTGATATCATGCAGTTTGTTTTCAAAGGTGATCGTCACTCTCCAAAACCAACTGATCTTCCACCTTGCAGTCCTGGAAAGGGCGATCTTAGATTGCCACGTTACAACGTCACGCTGGGCACCCGGAAGCCCCGATCCACCCCTTCCACGCCAGGTAGAGGCTTCTAGACGGTTGGCCACCTACCTAGCATATGTGCCGAGATTCGAAATACTCCTTCACCGCGCATGGAACTACCAACTACCTAGATCCCCATGAAAACAAGCGCAAGTCCATGAATCACAAGTTTCCATTCGGGCGAAGAGGCCGGGGTGAAGCGGATCTGTGCGAAAAACGGAGCCCCCAGCGGCCCCAGCCTATGTCATCCTGCCATTTCAAGTCTGTGAGGAGCTCTCGCACAGGCCTTACAGGGACGAATCACAGCAGCAAAATATCAGGGGCCCCAAACAATTCGAAAAGGGTTGTGGGGTACCTTAAAAAGAAACTTAGTCATGAGTCACGAGTCATGAGTATTGGAGTAGACTATTAAATATCTAGCCCTGCATGTCACACACACTCTAAAGGGATCCTTCTGCAAGGAAGGACCTTCATGGAGCTCGCTTTTGTGAACATTTCCACTCGCCAGATTTGTGTTTGCAGATCTGTTCAGAGGGGAGCTCCGAACAGTTCCTCGGCCGAAAGTCTCATGGGCTTTACCCTTCCAAGGCATCTCTGGCAACCTGGATCATTGGTTTTGAGGGCTCCCCGTCAGGTGCCATGTTAGTGGGAAGGAGGGAGCTACTTTGTCTCGTGCTGGCGGAACATCTGGTCTCAGCCGACATGGACCTGGGAAAGGTATCGAGTCCCCCCGGATCCCTCCCCATGGCCCCGTTTCCGGTTTGGGGCCACTGCTCTTTGGTCACAGGATGCTTTTGCAGCTTTCAAGATCCAGAAACAATGCTTGCCCTATTCGCACATCTTGCCCCCCCACAAAGGGAATCCGAGAGACGGAATTCCAGGTGAAGGAGGGTCTGTCAAGTTCCACATTTCTAGGCGCCATGGATTGATTCATAAGCCCGATTGATAGGGGATGTTTCCTACAAGGGGAAATCCTTTGATCAAAGTCAAGCATGTTTTTTTTGGCTGCCTGAACAAAAAAAAGAGCCCTGGCCTGAACTTCAAGCAACGTCCTTCAACCGTGGAACGCATTTTGCCAGCCCTCCGAAGGTTCAGGGTGTCCTTCGGGTTCTGGAGAGCTGTGCTCTCTTCTTTTTTTTCTCCACATGTGGGAGGTATTTCCTTGGCGCCGTCCCAAGGGTCCCTACCAGTCCTGCTTTTTTCGATCCGAATATCACGGGAAGGACACCCAGGTCGGGGCGGGCTTCTCTGAGGGTAGCTTCTTTGAGGGGTGGTTAAAATGACCACCATTTGGGAGGGGTCCCGCAAACTACAACTACGAATCCGAAACTGCAAAACAACTTCATCATGGGTGGGCTGTTCTACCCCCAGCCCCCGAACTGGGCGATCTCCCCTTCGTTTCCCTTCAAACCTGTTGAAAGGGTACGGCACCTCATAAACCCACCCCAGGCGCTTCTGGTTTCCGTGTGGATCCCTGGATTCCCTGGATCCCTGCCCCAAACCTCTGAACTTTCCTTCTCACCCGCCCCCAACTCTCCGGCCTCAGGATCTGGTTCCGAAACGACTCGCCCTTGGGGCGCTGGACACCCCAGTGGCACAGCACCTCTGCACAGGCCACGCCTCGGCGACGAAACCGGCGACGCTGGTGGCTTCAGGTGGCTTGCAGGAAGTTCTGGGTGTTTCAGGCGCTTTTTTGGTGCTTTGGTGCGATGCTTCAGGTCTTCTTTCAGTTGAGGTTTAGACAGCTAAGGTGTTTTGGGGGTGTGGTTTCAGAAGAATGCAGCTTGCTGTTGGTGTTGGTGTTAGTTGCAAGGAGTGGCGTATGTCTCACTGACTTCAGGCAAGAACCTGGGGTTCAACTCCCAAACCGCCAGCCCATGACGAGCTTAAAACCGCTTTGCCATGCCTCCCACAAGTCAAAGCTTTTTGGGGGCCGTGAGAAACGAAGAGCTTAATGCAAGAAACAACAAGTGAAGCCAATGCCAGTTCGTACCCAGCCTAGACTACCAATGCTTAGCTGCATCTGCCCAGTGCCAAGGAATCTCACTTGCCAAGCGCTTTGCGCCGATGTTGCTTTTCCCATCTTAGCCAAGCGAAATACTATGTTGATCGTAATTGAGCTGTGGCTCAAAAATGGTACCTGTTCGGAAACTGAGGCAAAAACTTGCGTAACCCCGGCTGTTTCATATTGAGCCACACCCAAATGGCAGCTGCTCTTGCGCGCTTGCGCTAAGCTCACGGCAGGGCATCTCATGCCAACCAGGCTCTGACAAAGGTCTGCCGAGCACCTGCAGCAAGCGGACGTATCACACTGCTGAAAGGGGACTCCGAATTTGGCCGAACAGCATATGCCCCCAAAATAGCTTTCCAAAAATTGAGCTTTCTGCCGAAGAGAAACCCAAGGCTGACGCCCGCGGGCTCCAAGCCTGCAGATTCAAACCTTCCTTTTCAGGGAGCCCAAAATGGGGGGGGCATGTTCACTCGACAAAGCTGTCCACTGAAGAACTGGACCATGGCCAGGGTGGCACCACCTCTCCATGTTTCTAACTTCCTCATTCCAATTGGTTGGTGGACGTGAATTCCCCACCGAGTTGCCCACCAAAATTTGGTCCCCTACTTAAGAATACCTAGAAAGTGTCCACCAAAGAGTCCCCTACTAAAAAAATAAATAACAAATCCCGCCCATGTGAGGCAATCCGACTGCTCATAGGTGTCCTTTTAGGGGAAATAGCCGGATTTCCCTAGATGATTAAACCAGCAGGTAAACCAGGGGAACTTGAACCGTCCATTTTTCGACCAAAACAACCAAAAGGACATCTATGCGACTGCTCATGTGGCTGCAACTCCTTCTCGGCCCCGCACCTGCGCCACGCGCTCATGGAGCAGCGGCGGCAATTGCCCGGAGCTCGCTAGATGGCCCAAGACCTGCGTCTTGGATCCCGCAAGGGGCAGTGGTCATCTTTCCAAGTGGCTGGTCAATAATGCGTACCCAAAATGGCTTGCCCTGGTAAATGGAACCAAAGACCAAAACCTGCGGTCCCCTGGTTGGCTTATTTTGACCCATACCCCAAATCAGCAAACCAAACCACCAATTCGGGGGAAGCTGACCTCCAGATTCCTTTTTCAGCCTTCCAAACATCGTTTCTTGGATATCCTTGGCCTTTCCAAGTGGAGAGGATAGTAGGCTGGTACTGTGGAACTCTGCAGGGATGGATGAAACCCTGTGAACAATGGTGGGCCACCCAAAATCGGCTTCCCCTTGAAACAATCCCTTCCTTATTGGAAAAAAAAGCTGCCCAAATGTGCTGGCCCCCCCGAGCAGTAGTGGTACTGAATTCCTGGTGGTATGCTAAACGTGCTCGAACGTCTTCAGGAATTCCTCGTCTCTGAAGAAAGGCACAAGTTCGCAATTGCTAGTGTTGCTCCCAAAAGGATATGCAACTGCCAATCTAGAGTTCTGCTCCTGGAGATTGGTTGGCACACGTTGTGGGCAATCCTGATCGCTGACTGAGACAGGGAACGCAATCAACCGATCATACAAAAATGCTTCGCAATACCTATGCATCACTTGCACCCCACAAATCCTCCACATGCAGTTGGGGGCTGCATTCATGCAAGCGACAATCTGAGTCGGGGCCTTTGCAGCTTCTGCTTCTGCAGCTGGGTCCGAAGATTTTTCTAGTACTCCTGCCACACGGCGCTCTCTCTTTGGACTGGGGGCCAAGCTACAGAGGGGCGAATGGAGTTGTCTCTCTTTTCCTTGGGCCTTTTTCAAAGTAGTGAACCCATTTTTTGTTGGTGAGTTCGCGGAGAAAACCAAGAAAGCAATTGATTGCGCGCACGCCAAATTTTGGGGACTTGGGAACCTCCACAAGCCACCAACGGCCGGAACCGGGCAAAACCATGAACCTAGATCCAAAATCCCAACCCCCCTCCCCCCCCCCTCGCGCGCCTCTCCCCACCTCTCCAACCCCCCCCCCCTCCCCTGGGTGTCCTTAACTCAACAGTTCAGCTCTACTCCCTCATCTGATTTCCGCAAGGTTGCTTTCAAGGCATCTGAGGAATTGCTCGCGTTACTCACCATCGGTGAGCTTGGCGCAGAAACATATGGGTGTTTCCGACATTCGGGGCACTGTTTAGATAGTCTTAAAGGTACATCACACAGACCCCGGGCCTGACTTTTGGGTCCCGAATCCAACTTTTCGGACACTTCCACATCTCCCCCCTCAAACAAAATGGTGTTCTTTTCCTTGATTTGCACCCCCAGAAACGAGCACCGCACCTCCAAAGGGAACCCACCCCCAAAGACGCCCCGCAAACCCCCCCCCGCCCGGCGCGCTTTGCCAGCACTCCACAGGCTGGTCGAACTGCATCCGCGCCAGGTGCCAGCGCTGCAGCCCCGGGACCACCAAACAAAGCGCCAGCTCCTGCGCTGGAAGAACTCTAGGAAAAGACCGGTGGATGCCCTACATCGTCTGCAAGAAAAACACATTCGAAACCAAACAACACCATGGCAAACTTTCTTCCCCGACAGTGTTTGCGGCATTTTCGTGGAAGACTTGGCTTCCCGGTGAGGATCCAATTTCTGGGTCCACGGTATCAACTTCGTATCTCAACATGGAAACACACAAGCTTTCTGCGAACCCGAATGGGAAAACCCAGCAACCCTTTACTGGATCGATTCATGGGTGGAAGGGGGCCATGCAAGAAGGCAGCGAAAAAGGGAAAGGAAAGGTGCTAGTCGGAAGAAAATATGAGTCAAACCATGAATCAAACATAGGGAGCCCTTGTCAGACCCGCTTGATTGAAAGACAACCAACATAAATCCTGGCCAGGTGGAAGAGCTCCGAACTCTTTGTGACACATTGCCAAATCCGTTGGTCTACTTGGGGACCCCCTGTTTCCAATGGCCCTGGCAAAAACTTCGACTTGGTCGCCGGAAAGGGACCGGGAATGCCTCGCCGAGAAGTCTGGCCCATTTTGCCAGTGCCGCTAAGCAGAACCATGTTCCCCTGTCAGGACCATTTAAGTCATGAGAGAAGAACAAAGCATCAGCTTCGGCATTCGGCAAAAGGAAGGCAGCATTTGGAACATAATTCTCATCCTGGGGGGAGTATCTGGCGAAGGAAGCAAACCATGGCCCTCCAAATGGCCCAAACCCGGGCCTGGTTCTCCGGCAGATCCGGCAGAGGAGCCAAAGCGCGAACTGCACGCGGAAAGAGGCGGACACGGGCTGGCTTGGATCCTATCCAAAGGAAAAAACACAAAAGATAACCTCTTTGATAACCCAAAAGAAGAGTTTCAGGATTGCACTGCACAGTCTCCATAGGGTCCAAAAGGTGACGGTTCAACATTTGGGACCCATTTGGCACATTCTTCGGCTGACCTTCAGTGACCTAAGGCCCACCAGAAATTGTTCGTTTCTGCTTCCCTGGCTCTTGTGGACCGGCAAGGGCCCGGCAACGATCAGAAAGGCCTTGGCAAGTCAGAAGCAACATGAACAACCACAAACCGATTGAATGAGGAAATCAAACAAGCCAAGCAAAGAAGCGATCATCGTTTTCCAAGTTATCCTTCTCTAGCCCAACGACAAAGGGCCACGCTGTCTAAAAATCGCAGCGGCAAGCCAATGAGTGATTGAGATTCTGTGTCAGAACTGCGTGATGCGATGTTTTGGGGATGCAGGTGGTAGGATGCAACAGCCGATGGACTTTTCGACCGACTCAACTGGTTCAAAGCCTGAAAGGGGGCACAATGTGAGCATCGTTGTGGGGGGTCCCAACCTCCAGCTTCGTTTCGGAAACCCTGTTTTCCCAACCACAAAGCCGTTTTTCGATCACCGGCGTTCGATGACAAGCTACAACACGCCTGCTCGTAACCCTTACCTTGCCTCCAGTTAACCTTTTGGTTGCCTCCAGTTAACCTTTTGCCTTATGGGCCCAACAAAAAACGGATTGTGGTTTTCTCCACTTCCTCTCTGTGAACCTCTTGGTTTATGCGTCCAAAAACCCGGTGGGTGGTTGGAAAAAACCGGGAGCTCCCTTCCTATCAGCGCCTGGCTCAGCGCTGCGAAGCTCCAGCTGCACCCGCGAAGCTCCAGCCACAGTGTGCACGTCCAGCACCACGGTGCCCGTCCAATACTTCCACTGCACCTGCCGACATCTTCCATTTGGTTAGGGCCAAACAGAAAAAACATGAAACTATGTCCAGTAGTGATGAACTCCTTTTAAGACCAACAAGGAAAAATTAAAAAAAATGTTCGCAAGCAAATGGAGGTGATACTTGAAGGATAGGGAAAAGGAAGCCGAGGACGGGGGGGGGGGGAAATCTGAGGCTCGGGACCCTTTTCGGGATTCTTGAAGGGAACCCATTTTGGAGGCAACCCTCTTGGGTCAGGCGGATATCTTATCTTGCCGATCCTTGGAAAGTTTGCGCACTGCCCTTGTCCTTCTCCCTGCCAACAATTCCGCATGATGGCTTAAAGATGGCTGCTCTTCTCACGTCAACTGGTGTGTACGGATGTACCTCAACCCTCCCTAAGACGCAAATCTGATGTGCTACCACACGCCTACAACTCCACACCCACCTCAGGCATTGTCTCCTCCTCTGCACGGCCATACTTGTCCTTCAGGCTGTTGTACACATGCGCTGCGGCACCCCCGGCCTGTCGAAACAGTCACTGCTGCAGATCCTTTGGCCCCTTCCACATCTCCCTGCGTGGATCTCTCAAGCATCGCTCAGACGTTAGGTGCCCGTTTTGAACACACACTGCCACGCGCCCATAGTTCAAAAGTACCTTCTTTGCAGCGGTCTTCGAAATTCGAAGACTAGCATCCACTGGAAAAGACTGCATGATTGTTGAAAAGACGGGTCGCCTTTCGGTGGGTTGGCGTGCTCTGTCGCTTGCGGCCTGCCTGGTCGTAGCCGAAACCAAAGCCTTGATTGTTGGTCTGTCGCGTGACCTCACCTGAGCGTGACTGGTTCAAACAAGATGCGATGGGATTCCACATCTCACTTGGAATCGATAAGCTCATCTGCGGGCGTTGGGGGGGGGGGGCGGGGAATCAGTCTATCTCAGAATGAGGACCTCTTGTTGAAACAGGAAACCCAAAGGAAGCCAACAAACTGGACAAATGGGCGAACTCTCAAAATTGGTGGCTTTCCGGTTTCCCCTTAAAAGGCCGGCACCCTCAAAAGGATGACCAGAACCGGGTGTGTCTCAAAATGAGGGCTTGCAAAGCGTCTCTCTCCTTTTGGTCGCCCTTTCAGTACCTACAGGGGTACTGAGCCTCAAGCGAAAAAACCGCACCCAAATGTTCAAAAGTAAAAACTCCTGGGTTCACTTACTTGGAACCCCTTGTGTTGATTCTTGTTGGTTGTCTAAAACGTGCGATCGGTTCATGACTGTGTCTATTAGAACGCCACGAGTTAGACTCCTGTTCTAGGATTGATGACCATCCCTCAGACTTTAAGTACTACAAGAGCCTAAACAAACGAATTGGGGTGCGGCGTTCTACTATGCCAAATTACTTCTTGATCATTGAAGAAACATGTTTGGCAACTATATATCTAGCCATTTACATGAAAAAGGTCAAGTGAAGGGCCTTTGTTGGCTTCCAGTCTGGCTGTTCGTCTGTCTGTAGCTGTAGGTGAAAAAAGAGTGCTGGCACGCCAAAGCGTCCAATCAGATCTGCGCCCGGTCCTTCAAAGAGCCTGGTTGTGACCAACATGTTTTCTTGCTACTTGGCTATGGGTCAAAACCCCGTACCCCCGTGCCCAGCGGCCCAGGTCCAGTTGCTCCTCAAAGGCCAAAGGCTCCAAGGGCGCCTGGGAGACCATGAGCTCCAGCCGCCCGGGGCTGCGGGTGTAGAACCAGCCTACGTCTGATGAATCCCCCAACCGGGGAGGGGGGGTGAGGGGGAGCGGGGGGAGGAGAGGGGGGGGAGAGGGGGGGGGGAGGGGGGTTGCAAAGGATCCCTGCGTTGCAAACCGGAAAAAGGGGGAGCCGCACAAATCGCCGCCCAAACGACTCGCGACCAGAAAGCTGCAGGGCTGGGGAGAACGAAACGTGAGACTACATGAGCGCCAAAGTCCTTTCATGTCCTTTCTAGCACAGCAAACAGCAATCAACTGCCAGCAAACAGCCAAGCACCGATCATGAAAAATCAACACACAACAAGCAACAAACAACAACCAACCACTGCCACCACAGTCGCCGCCGTCACTCCAATCACCTCGTCCATCCCGACCCCCACCACCAGCACACAGCACACAGCACCCAGCACCAACAGCGACAGCAGCAAAGCAAACCAAACCACACGGACAAACCAACCAACCAAGCAAAGCAAAGCAAGAAAGCAAAAGCAAGCGACACCAAATCAACTACACGAAACCAAACCAAGCTAGGCCACACCAAAGCAAACCAAACCACCAACCGCCCAAGCAAACAAAGCAAGCAAGCTAACACAAAACAACCGCAGTCTAGCATTGATGCCTTTCCCTGCTGAGCGACCGATCTGCACCACCGGAGCGCCCAAGCCATAGATCCACTGCGAGGCGAACTCTTGCATCCTCTGCTTCCTCGGCAATGCTTTTCGCGAGATACTGGGTCTCAACGTAGCAATCTAAGACTCAGAATCATATCAAACTGCCTCTGAACAGCGAACATGTTGCAACTCATGTACAGTTGTTTTCTGTGTGGCCTTAAAGGGACATCACGAGAAAACAAAACACATTGTTGGGGTTCCCGAAGCAAAAAAAGACACACCCGTATCCGATGTCCAAAGCACCCAGCCGCCGCCCTCGCCAAGCTTCAGGTTCTCGCCTGCCAAAAGCTCGAGGAACTTCTCGGTCTTCCCCCCTTGGGCGAAGACATCTGTCGCCATGGCCAAGGAGTCGTGGAAACTCTGCCATCCCAGCCACCTCGTGAGGGGAGTAATTATGCCGCAAATGCAAAGTAGATAGATGTGTTAGGATCAGTTCTTTGGCACCCCTGCAACACTTTGGTCTTTTTACTGATCTGTCAGTTCTCAAGTGCACATAAGCAGGACGTCAAAACAATTCGAGCACCGCTTTGAGGGGCCGATTGCTTTCACTGGTTGCCCGTGTATTCCTTCTGAGGGAGCGCGGTGCGTTTGAAGCACATGTGCAATGTTGTGTGTTTGTGTGTGTGTGAGAGTGTGTGTGTGTGTGTGGGTGTGTGTGTGTGTGTGGTGTGTGTGGTGTGTGTGGTGTGTGGTGTGTGTGTGTGTGTGAGCGCCAAGTCTTTACTCAGCAGCTGGGCATGGATTTGTTTGATGGCCATATAATGGCACCGCAGTGATTCTGGCCTTGCAGCCCGGAATGCAAGTTGGAGCATGGCTCACATAGCGGAGGCAAAGAAATCAAGCGGTTGTATCAACTTCATGCGCCCTCACTATAATAAAGCTCACAGTCTTGGTACAGTGTAGGCCGTGATCTGCTCAATTGCAGTTGCAACCAGCTTGTTTCATCTCGTGGTGCAATCACGTGTGAATGAAGAGTAAATCTGTTCGTTCAGGACTGAAGTTGCTTCCACCAACCCAATCTGAACATGTCTTGATGCATGTTACCTTCTTAATCTGGGTTCGGCACAACACCTTACTTCGGATAGCCTGCAAACAAAGGTCCCAGAAAATAACACGCCTGTCGCTTTGTAAAACACCTCCAACCCATAAATATGGTCTGGTGCGCAAACCCCTTCTGCAGGACTGTGGTCCTCTTGACGCTTTTGTGCGTTTGTGAGAGGGGAGACAAAAAGCCGCAAAGCAGAACAGGTGAAATAAAGTCTTCTTGGGGTATTGGTCATTAACTTCCCTACTATCACTGACTTGTCTCGGCTCTTTACATCTTTGCCATGATTCCAGCAAGCCCTTCTCACACCTTCACCTTGATATATGGCCTCACGAACAAGAAACTCAAACCATTCCTCTGCCATGAGAGGGCACCTCGGACAATCAATTTTTGGGGACACCCTGTTGCCCAGTAATTCTGGTAGAAGGGACCCCTGTTGGGTTTCACATGTTGGGTTCCACCCAAGGAATTCCGGTGCACGACTGGGACCCTCGCACGGCAGACAGCGCCTGCAAAGCTCGTGGATGACGAGGTAGGACTTCACCTCCCTCACCGGTCCCAAGACCGTGGCCGCGGGGCCTGGACCGACCGCCGCCTTTTTTTTCTCTTCCGAAAGTTGATTCTCTGGCTGGTGCGATAGGCGAATGAGAAATGGAATGAGCCCTATTAGCCTATACACCATCCAACAGGTGGTTTCCTTTAAAGGGGACCCCCAGGTTCCTTCCCTCATTCTCCAGTGAGCACCAGCAAGTTCTGGCCGGTTGAGCACAACATGGGCTATGATCAAGAAACTTGACTGAGACTTTCGGAAGAGTCCATCCCGTTGAGGCCATGTCGGCACCCCCTGCCCACCTTGGTGCAGACCCATAGTGACGCGAACGGGGCCGAAGCAGAAAAGGCCGGAATGGATCTTCAACAGGATAGGATTGCTCCCTCATCTTTTCCGTGCACGATGGCTTGACCTCCAGATCACTCTGGTTGGGTTTACGTTAGCTTCCAAGCCGCCAGGAACAGCTCGAAAGAGAATAACCAGAAGCCCAGGGGTGAAGGCCATACCTTTGACTCTTGATTCTGAATTCTCATCAGGGGAACCAGGACAACCCACTGTCCCGAAGTGATGGATGGCCTAACTTCACACAGTCTTCCTGGATTTCACCATGCAAGGTCAGGCCAACATACGCCAATTCAGGCCACACGTCACGTGGGGGCGTGTGTGTCTGCCTCTGGAAAGCAAAAAGGGGGCTGCAGGGGCAGCTTCCTGCTCCCCCAGCCTCTAATCTCGGACTCGTTGGCGGAACACAGAATCTGGACATCTCTGCCTTCGCTCACCATGCTCTGCCAAAGCTGACCTCGGCATCTTGCGGCAGAAGGGCCGACTCTTCAAGTGGGCGGGTCTTCACGGACACCGCTGTCCAGTGTGTAAACAAACCCAACAAAACATGTGACCATGAGGATCAAACAAACTCATTTCTCACTGGGCACTGGCACGGGTGTTCCCTGCCATGGCATTTGAAGCGAAAAGGTGTCCTTGCGAAGCAATCATAGTCTCCCATGATTGTCCCTGGCTACTGACCCTGGAAACAGGGAGGCCCCTTTTGGGTTTGACCATTTTTCCCGGGGGCCCCGAAAATGGAGAGCGCCACCAATGGGAGAAACACTCACCGCGCGAAGCTGGCTGCGTGCTGAGAAAGACGCCGTCGTCGTGCAATCGCGCAGACACTTCCTCGGCTTCAGTGAGGGTGAAGCGTAGAGTGTGACTTGCAGTCTGCTTGAACTGCTGAAACAGGACATCAACGCTTTGTGCCAAGGGCAGCAGAAATGCGAAATGTGTTGTGGATGCCTTTCCTTTTGGCTTGCCTTTCCCACCATCCTTCAAAAGGAGTTTCCCCCCATTTGCAATGTTCATACTTTGCTTGGTGCTGAAGCCTTCTCTGCCACTTGAAATCTAACAGCACCTCCGTTTGGTATACATGATTACCCCGTTACCAACCAGATGAATTGTGCAACAACAGTTCACTTTAGGCATGTCCTGCGCACCTTTTCTACCTGTGATTTCTTCAAATCGATGGCATTTATCCTCCCACACACACACACACACACATTGGCCGCAACCACGCTCTCTTTTCCATCCGTTCAAAAGGGGTCTGTGCGTTTCCTGGTGGGAGGGTGTAGTACCCCTCTACTAAACTGCTTTGTGTCTCGAACTTTCTGGCGCCAAAAAGGATGCCGGTCACGGCCTTCGACCCTTCGACTTGTTCTTTTGTGGCAAGGCAAAACCACGATCGTTTTAGTCAGGCCATTGTGCAATGTCTTCATAGCCAAGATATGTACACATCCCCGTTCTTGTATCCCATGTTGGGCAGCACGTGAACATGATTCCAACTCTACTAGGATGTCTCGCTTCGCATCCCCGGACCTCTAGTGGTCATGGGGGAAACAGCTGCTTTTAAGTGAATGGACCCCCTCCAACAAGAAAAGGAAGGCACACCTCTTGTAGGGGTTTTCCCCTCCAAAGGGAAAACAAAGGAGCACTTCCCCTTCTGGAGCTCTGGTTGCGTTCGCTTTTTTGCTCAGGCACCGCCTCCGCGAGGCTCTTGGGCCAAAGACGCAGCAGGCAGCTGTCCGCCAGAAAGCGGCACAGCCCGTGGAGGAGCCACAGGTCTTCCTCCTCCACGGCGCCGAACCTGGGCGAGCCGCAGGCCGCGAGCGGAGAACCGAGCTGAAGGCCGAGGGGTGTGGGGCTCGGTTTGGACATGCTGGGTGGGTGGAGAAAGCGGAACATGGGACGTAGGAACAGGAAAACACCGCCACGGGAAAGATGGCAGGCTGTGACCCATGTTTTGTTTGGCCAAGGATAGCTGAGGAATAAAGTAAGAAACTGACATGCCTGAAACCGGCCGCGACGGGCTCTATGGCAAAACTCCGGTGGTGACTGGTGAGCTTGGTGAATGATCCTGGCATGTGTCCTGTGACAATGCTCTGCCAAAGCCATTGACAGAGTCAAGACTAAATTGCTGAATTAATCTGGAATGGTCTGCCCTTCACAGGGCCATATGCCAGCTTCTTTCAACTGGCACCAACAGTTTCTGGCTGGCTGTCGAAAAATCTGCGGTCTTCATTTCTTGCAGCTGCTGCATGTTGCTGAGTCAAGCACCATGAGGAGGCAAGCGCATAGCAGTGGAGAGGTCGCACCACCGTGGACATCATACTTGGACAAGTACCTCAGATGTGAGTCATGCATCACTGTTGGTCCGTGGTGGTGCTTGCCAGACCTTCCCACCATTTGTGCTACTGAAGCAGCTACTTTCTTTTTTCCAGTCCTTGAACTATCGCCAATCAACATGGGGGCTCAAGCATTCACTGACACAAAGGTCCCTCAACCAACATCCATATGCGGTCTTTGAAGAGGCGATACAAGCCTTGCAATCGACATCAACGCGGCCCCACCTTTTGGAGGACTTTGAAAAGCAGCTCCTGAGACACCAAGGCCAAATGTCCCTTTTCGAATGCTAGTGGTGTGTAACCACTGAAATCCATCTATTTTCATCCAAACCCACTTTTCAAACTCACTTGGAAGGACACAACTCCCAGGAGCCGCTGGCATCTGGTTCTTTGCCTGCGCTGAATGCGGTCGGGCAGCTGCCAAGCAAGGAGAGCTCGAAGAGATACAGGCCCCCGTGGGTGCTGTAGGATGGCAAGCTGGAGCCCTGCAGAAAGCAATAATATGGCAGGAGTGCGCAACGTGCCGCAGAATTCCAACGGGATGGACAAGCAACCCAGCCAGCCAGACAGTAAGCAAGCAAGGAAGCAAGCAAAAAACAGGCAAGTTCGCAAGGGAGCAAGCAAGCGAGCAAGCTAGCAGAAAGTAAGCAAACAGCTGCAAAGGAAACCAACCATGCGATGACCACGAATCTTAGGACACACCGAATTCCAACGGGAACGTTGTCTTTTCGAGATCACCGTCCATTCAGCAGGCCGAGGCACGTGCAGTCGGGCGCCATCTCGCTCGCTTCTCGTGAGGCCCAAGGGACGGGCGGGGCGCAAACTTGGCAGCGGCAGGAACACGGCGGTGCCTCGAAATGGAGCGAGGGGCACCGTGATCGTGATCAATGCAAAGTGAGGCTTGCTGCTGTCCGTTTGTGGGCGTCCAATCACTTCGTCATGTAGAGTCTGGATAGTAGATCAAGGGGAAGGGATCCCTTTCTACATTGTGCGGCAACCCTGAAACTCCGTTTGGGGATCAAAAGAAGGGTCGGCCAGATCTGCACTCTGGCTTGGGAACACTTAAGGACGCAGACCAAACCTGGGCGGATGGGCAACTTTGTTTTGTTGTGTTTGGGGGTACCTGATATGGCAAAGGGTGTTAAGGCTTGCACTGCCAGTCAACTCCTTTGACGGGTTGGTGATCAAAGGGCCTGCTCACCATGCTGGCTATTGAAGCCCACGATAGCTGAAGACCGTTCGTGTCAGCGTCACGACGCGACGCTTTCCAAGCAGGACACAGCTGGATTCCATGCCCCTTGCCGCTGGGATGGTTTCAATACTATCAGTCCTTGACAAGGTTCACAACCATACTCTCGTTTCTGTCGAAGGGTCTAATTTGGACAAATATAGGTAAACCAACCCTGGGATGTGTACGCATCTGGCTTATTCGCAGCATTGGTGTATGTGCGTGTGTGTGTGTGTGTGTGTGTGTGTGTGTGTGTGTGTGTGTG
>CAUJNA010003363.1:42500-77500 GCA_963377175.1 Effrenium voratum
CCAACCAAACAAACAAACAAACAAACACACACAAACAAAACAACACAAATAAACAAACAAGCAAGCAAGCAAAACAAACAAACAAACAAACAAACAAACAAACAAACAAACCAACAAACAAAGAAAGAAAGAAACAAAGAAACAAACAAAGAAACCCACCAAACAAATACAAACACACACACACAAACAAACACACACACACACACACATGAACAATATACCTCGCCAGGCTGCAGGCTGAGAGCGGCCATGGGCGATTGAGCCTGAGCCAGAGACCAGGTGAAGTGCTGTGAGTGGTCAAAACTCTGGTAACTCTGGTACTCAGGTGGCTACATTTGCCTTGAATAGCTGGCTTTGATTCCCTGGTGGTCACAATTTCTATGGTGGTTTTGATTCTGTGAATGGGGTTCATGACCATCCCCCACCGATTTCAAGCAAAAGGGAGCTTTCACCAAGGCAAGCTAAGGTTTCCTTTTTTGTGATGGAATATTTGCTGGCAACGTGACCCATGGCCAAATCTTTGGTTTGGCCGACCTTGTGACTTGAGAAGAAAAAAAAACATGCCAGGCCCCTCCCTATCTTGTTTGTAGATTGTTAGCGTTGCAGGGCTGTCCATAGTTGTGATTGCCTGATCGCCGCTTCCGGCAATGGTCTTCTTTGATCTCATGGTATCCACATGATAGCTGATGGCTGAGGATGGGTTTAGGTGTATGACCGCTTAACCCATGCTGCCGCTTGCATAATAATAATGCAAACTGCTGTCCCCATATATAAGAAGTCTGCCGTACGATTGATATGAGCCGAGCAGAACAGGAGCCGTTAGCCTTGTGCAAGCGACACTGTGTGCACGTCTCCTTAACCTGAGGCAGCGCGAACTGCAAAGAAAACAGATCAATGTGTGCCGAAAGGTGATGAGCCAAACCTGTTGGACCGCTAAAACAGCTCTATCGAGATGGATGTTAAGGTTTATTTATAAGGGCTTTCAGTCTCTTCTCATGTCCGTGCTTCTCACTTGCTGCCGTGCTACAGCAGCGTCAATGCGCCTCGCTCCTGCATGAGGGGGAAGGGGGGGGAGGAAGGATGTCTTGACAAAGAAGCAGTGGATCGGCCTTGGACGCTTCCAGGGGCTAATGGACAATTACAGTGCTTCCAGGACCCTCTGACCCCAACCCCAAGCCTCAACCCTGAAGCAACAACAAAGTACCCATCTGCTGATTCGGTCAATGCAAGTAGATGCTGAATGATACCCTTCCAGGTTAATAAAGCCAATCATGTAATGTACTAGCAGCTTCTTTCAGTGCTCAGGGATCACAGTGGCAAGGCTTCAATGCGCCTGATCAGACACAACGACAAATCACAGTTGTCAAACCTCCTCCGAGTGTTTGCAATTCCCTCGACTGGGAGGACAATATGATCAAATGATATCACCGGTCTGTAGTCAGGTCTCAGCGCTCAGTTCCAAAACGTATAGGTCATGAAATACTGTATCCACCGTCCTGCCTTGGTCACACAACCGTGATCGTCTTGATTCAGCCCCCTCCCTCACAAGAACATGCCGCTCCCAACTTACCGGAGGCAGCAAGGCCTTGGTCACTCAGCGTTTCTGCTCGCTTCAATCCCCCAACCCTTCCTGCAATCCCCCTTCGCTCCTCCAACAGCTGCGCCTTGGCCTCCGGCAGCAATTTCGCAAAGCCTCGGGGTGCCAGCACTCGCAGACCTGGCCGGTTTGGGGTGGTCCAACGGGGAGGGCCCCTTGGTGGCCATCGGCCGTCCTGGTTCCCTAGTTGGATCCCAGGTCGTTGAAATTCCCCAGTAGCACACCACGGCGGCAGTGGGCACTGCACCTGGCAATGGCCATCTAAGCAAAGAGACACGTATGCAAGCCAGCAAATACACAAGCACCCAATGCGCAAACCCACAACCACATAGCAAGAAGAAAAGACATCCATAACTAAGAGACGATCAAACAAGCAACCAAACGAAGAAACAAGCAAACAAGCGCGCACACACACACACACTCAACTCACTAACGCACAATCACACAACAGCGTAGACCTTGACACTGACACAAACATTGACCCGGAAGAATACATGTATACAAACGAAAACACTGACGCAGCCACTACTGACGGACCTGCACAAAACACATCTAAACACATAAACACACACACACACACAAATACAAAATACCAAACACTGACACAGCGGCAAACACTCACACAAACACAGTCACACACACACACACAAACAATCCAGCCTCTTTCTTCCACCTCGTCCAAGGGTCCTGCAACGAGGGGCACGTTCGCAGGCGCCAAAGGAGAAGTCTCCTGAAACCTCGCAGCGCTGGCCCCTTCCAAAGCAAGCACTCGGGTCACTCGAGAGAATGCCATCAACTCAACACAGTAGAAGAGCCTGGCGGAACAGTGGCCGACTGTGTGATTGTAGTTCTGAGATGCCCTTGCTGCTGAATGGCACGTGAGGACATAGATCGTTTTCGAATAGGGCATTCAACATAAACTTCCAAGTAGAACTTCACAAGTAGAATTTGAAAGCCAGAGCTTCAACGATGAGGACTTGTTCCCCTCACCAGCCGAAACGGCCCCGGACCAAGCTGCCGAAAGGTCAACCACTTCGGCCGAGAGATGGTCGCCACCTGGGCTTGAGGTGAATTGCGGTATCACTGAGATTCCCCGTGGACGACAACTTATCAAGATCTTATCAAGGATACAGCAACTCAGCCAGCAATCAGCCAGGAACCGCTTGCAGGACATGTCTATTGTTGCTGGCTGCTTTACAGCTCCTCTGATAAAGGAACCTGTTGGACATTCAGCTTTAGAACCACATACGAGATTACTATATATAGTTGACCAAATAAACCCACACCTTCTTAGTTGCAAGGAACGGATGCCTGGTTGTCATGCATTTTCTAGCATCTTCATAAAAGGGCAATCCTGCTTCCCAGCCTCTTTTGGCGAACCGTTTGTTTACCGCCCAACACATAAATGTGTACGATGCCTGCATGTGCAGCCGCAAGAAGTACACATACTCTACTCCCACACTCGCACACACTTATATATAATATATATATATAAATGTGTATGGTTGTAGATGTAGACCATATATTATTGCTTCGGTGTGCATTGACATCCTTTGCTGGACACATTTGCCAGCGCAATTAGCGACCTCAGTCTAGATTGGACTGAAAAGAGGAATTGATTCGGGCTTTGATGAAACAGATACTAGAATCTAAAAACAGAGGTGAATTTGAATTTCGATTTTAAAGCAGAATTGAAGACATGGCTTGGAGACCCTTTTCTCTTGGTCCGCTGAATGATCTCCGGGGGCACGCACAAACCTTTACATGTCTGCACCCCCTGTGCATCGAAGGCCCAACTGGCCTGAGGGGCATCTCACCCCTAAAAGAACAAGGCCTTGTGACCTTTGTTGTCACTGGCCTCGAATCCCATTCGGGTCAAATGGCCTCTCATGATGCCACCCGACAGGACCTTCGTCACCACGTCCGCATCGTTCACCGCTCCAGGCGTCTTCTCCACCCTGAGCGCTTTCTCCGCCACCCGGTCCTGCAGCCACAAGTACCGGGCTTGCACATGCCGCGTCTTCCCGACGCCTCTCCGCTCCGTCATGGCTTTCGCCGCGGAGCTATCCACCAGCATCTTCACCACCGGCACCTTCTCACCCATGTAGAAGGCCATCACGTTCCTCACGAACTCGGCCAAAGTGGCCGTCCGACACATTCCATAGTACTCGCTCTCGCAGCTGCTCAGCGCAACGATCTTCTGGGTCACACCGCGCACCATGAGGGTGTGGCCACCGTTCTTGATCACCGCCCCCGTCACCGACTTCCGTGTCAACGGATCACCAGCCCAATCACTGTCCGACCAAGCTCGGACCTCCATTTCTCTCATAGGCTGCTGCTTGAAGATCTTCTTGAGGTAGGGGACCTTCACCAAGTACCTCGCCACGCGCTTCAGCCGCTGCATGTCACCTTGCTTCGGCGACCTCATTGCCGAACTCAGCACCTTTACCGCATGCCCCAAATCAGGGCGGTCCTGGCTCAGATAAGCCAGGCGCATCACCATGCTCCTATAGTCCACCGCCTGCTCGGCATCCAGCTCTGGCAGGCGCTCCTCAGCAACTCTCTCGGCGTCCCGCATCTTCTCCTCCGGGATGTCCACGCCCTTGGTCTTCTCATTGAACCCGAAGTAGCGCATCACTATCTCCGCGTGCCTTGCATCCGCCTCCAACTCCAATTTCCACCTCGCCGCATCATCCAGCTTGAAGCGGATCTTCCTGTTCAAGAAGAACATCTCCTTGTCATCTTCCGCGCCCCGGCCAAGCATGGCCTCCAGCCTTGCCGTGTAGCGCGTGTTCAGCACGCCGTCCAACCACTGCAAGTTGGCCCCGTTGCCCTTCACCAAGAAGTCGTCCCCGTGGACCAGGCCAATCAACCTTCTCTCCGCTATCTTGAAGATTGCGGGGCACAGTGCACAAAACTCTGCACCATGCTCCTTCAACCAGCCGATGTAGTCGCCCTGGAACACCTTGCTAGCATCTTGCGTCCCATACATGGACCTGCGAAGTAGTCCCACCATAGGCTCCGGACTCTCTTCACCATCATCTCCGCATTGGTCCTCCTCCGGCAACTCCACGTACAGTTCTCTTTCCGCACGTCCCATGAAGTGTGCTCGGCTGATGTCCCAGCAAGCCACCTTGGCGTCCGGCTCCTCTGGGTTCTCCGTCATGAACAGGCTCAGGAGCAGGTTCACCGCCTCCAGCGGCGGGGTCGCCGCGAACGTTTCCTCCGCCCGAAGTCGATCTTCAGGCCTTTTTGCCTTTCGCACTTCTTTCGCCACCAATCTGCTCCTTACCTTCACCTGGGTCGCGTCTCCCTTGTTAATATCCAGCCACTTCAACTGCAAGGGCTTCATGCCCTTCTCTTTGCAGATCCTCCTTGGGACCTTCACGTAGACGCCCTCCTTGTGGAGCCAGCCCAGCTCCTCTTTTCGCGCCGCCTTCACCAGGTGCGCCGGCAACTCCGTACCGGTCACATCATCCACAAACTGGCCGAACTCCTCCTTGTAGAGCTCTTCCTGCTCGACGTACTCATCCGGTGTCGGGCCTGACAGCTGCTCCTCCACCGCACTGATCTCTCCCCTCTCTCGTAGCTCTTTCCTCAGGCCACGTAGAATTGCCTCCACCAGCTCCTTGGGGTAGACCTGCGCAGCCTTAGCTCGTCCACCTCCCACCAGATGAACATGCCGATGCACTTCTCGACCTTGTAGGACATTCTCACACACGCCCTCCAGCTCTTCTGCGATCCTCCTCGAGTTCGTCAGCCACAAAGTCTCCTTTCTCACATGCAGGATTTCCCCTTCTCGGTCCTCCATCTTCATGCCCCAACGGCACATCGGACTCTGAACCAAGTACGTGTCGTCTCGATTCACCTCCTCTTCCACTTCCGGCATCTTCCATGACGTGGACGGTTTCGGGCGCTCATGGAGATAAAAGGCACCCTGCTCCCGCTGTTGTTTGCAGCACTTCATCGCGGTTCTCATCCTCGCCTTTCCAAGCTCCTCCTCCTCTTGCACCACGCCCGGGTCCCTCTTGCCATTGGACACGTTCCTCAGTGGGCTAAACGTAGTGCACGGCGGTGAGCTCGTCAGGAGCCACGGCTCCTCAACCTGAATCATCTCCAGCACCTCCTTCTGATCTTCTGGCCTGTCGAGGTTCCACCTCTCTGACCCATCTGGCTTCATCTCCTCTAGGTCCACCGCCGCTCCGTCACGCATGCCGAACCGCTTCAGCTCCTTTGTCACACGCTGAGGTGAAAACACCTCCAGCACATCCAACGCACCTAGGCTAGCCACTATGCTCGCAGCCTCCTTGCTCCCGGCCTCTGCCAGGATCTCCTCTGCCTCCATCCTTCTCGAGCCTGCCTGGCCGCTCGCATCCTCTTCCATATCTCGCAAGACATCTTCGATGTCCCTTGCTCCTTGCTCTCCTCCTTTCCGCTTTGGCGATGCTTCCCCGGCATCGGGGCCCCGGCTTGAACTTGACGGCTCAGCCTCAGCCCTTGCCTCATCGTTCGCTTCCTCTTCCGCTGCTCTCTTCTTCGCCCTTCTCGCAATTTCTCTCTCGTCCTCATCTTTCTGCTTCTTCATCTTCTCCTCATCCTTCTTCACATCCTCTGCAATTCTCCTCTTCATCCTCACTCTGCACTCCTCTGAGTGGCTCGCCTGAACCAGCGCGCCACCCGTGTTGATTGTGTGACACCCTTGGCATCCTGGAGTGCTCCCATACTTCTGCATCATCGTTCTCCTCACCGGCCACGCCCGGCCCTTTGCCGAGTGACCTTCTGCCTCTGGGGCTTCTCCCCCCTGATGCTCCTCTGGGCGCTCAACCGGGACCTCTCCTCCAGGTCCGGGAGCTGGGGCCACGAGGACCACCGGGGGCAGCCTCTGATCCTCACCTTCTTTCTGCTGTTGCTGCTGCCGCTCCTCCGGCTGCGGGTTGACATACTTCTTGATGTCCCAGGGCACACCACGTAATCCAGGCTCCAGCCTTGACCACCTCTGATCCTCAGGCACCGTGTGGAAGCCCGTGCCAACCACCACTCCGGCATCCGTCATGGCCAAGATCGACCCAAACCTGTTGTGGGTGCCCAGGTACCTCCCGCTAACCATCCTTGACCAATCTCCTCTCTTTCCGCCTCCAGCAGGTTTGACCATGATCTTTTCCCCGAACTCCGGCATGGCCTTCACCCATCTTTTGCCTGTCCGTCTCTCCTCTGGCGTCCTCCCATCTGCTCCGACCTTGAACCTGCCATGCTGCTCTGCAGAGTACCTCGGGGCCCAATAAGTGATAGGATGCCCTTCAGGAACTCCACCGTCCAACTTCTTGTCCAAGGCCAGGAGATTGGCTTTGCACCTCCATTTGATCTCTTTGACAGCCGCCTCCGCTTCTCCGTTCGACCGTGAATCTCCGGCCGGCGACTCCTCTGGCACCGCCTTCTTCAATCCTCTCGCCTTCTTCGCTGCCTCCATCTTCATCTTCACCAAGCTCCTTTCGCCATCGCTTTTGAGGACCACCTCCTTGTAGCCCAAGCTTTCCAGGAACCTGGTCAACATCTTCTGGGCCGTCGCATCCACGAGCCCCTTTCTTTCCATGGAGGTTGCCGTCATCAGCCCGGTCTTCCGGTCCCGAGCTACAATGTTCGGCTTCGCACCTTCGGCCTCGCCCATGTAGAAGTAGTCGAGGCTCACCGTGGACATGTCGGGATTCTCATCACCATGGTCCACCTTCACGTGCTTCTGGACAAGGCCTGCTGCTTTGACGCACATCTCGCACCACCTCCTGTAGACCGCATGGCCGCTCGCCTCGTGCTCCTTTCTCTCACGCTCGCTTGGCTGCGGCGGCACCCAGCCCGGGTGAGCAGGTCTGGCCTCCACCAACTCCTCAGGACCTTCTTGCTGAGCTCCGATCTCATCCTCCAGAGCCCATACCGTGTTGCGCTCCTCGTCAATTCTCGCTGCCTTGGCTTTGGGCTTGCTCTTCATCAATCCGCTCGCCGAGGCCTGTATCTCCAGTTCCGCCACCTGCTCATCCGCGCTCTCTGGGTCGGGCATCTCCAGGTAGAAGTTGTAGACGCCGTTCTCCTCCACCACCGGGATCATGCCCTTGTCACCGTACAGCTCCAGCGCCTTCTCGTAGGCCTCCTCCAGCGTCTTATAGACAGGATGCTCCACCGGCATGATAGTTCCTCCGCCTTTCCACAGCCAAGTGCTGCGCCCTTTTCCGTGCAACCTGCCCGCGCTGATCAGGACCTTGCGCACGTCCGTCGCATTCCCATTCACCATGCGCTTCACGCCGTTCATGTCATAGCCGCCAATCTTCACCGGGCCGTAGTTGTTGATCAGCTCACCCGAGGCGGTCTTGAACGTTCCTTTTCCACCTCCAGTTCCTTCGCGCTTGTACCTCTTCGGGATAGCTGTCACCGAAGCGCCAGTGTCGAAGTTGCACTTCAGCAGGTTGATCTCGCCGCCAAGCTCTCGTCGTTTGATAGCCACCCTTTTCGCAAACGAGGTCGTTGTAGACACCCTCGCCGTTGACGACAGCGCGCAAAGGTCCAGCCCGTTCGCTTCGCCTTCCGGCTCATCTCCCGGCTGCTCCAACGATGCCGCTTCCCGCTTGCCGCCTTTGCCACCTTTCGGACTTGTAGGCGCCGACGATGATGAAGCTCCACCACCCTTCGCCCAGCAATCCTTCTTCATGTGGCCCTTCTTCCCGCAGTTGTTGCAGATGCCATCAAAGTTGCCCTTGCCGGCGCTCTGGCTGTTGCTTCGGGACTTCGCGCCTCCTCCTTTTGATCCCTGCTGCGGCTTCGACCAGCAGTCCTTCTTCTTATGGCCTTTCTTGCCACAGTTGTCGCAGTTGCCCTCGAACTTGGCCTTGCCTCCTTTTCCACCTCCTTTCTTGCCCTTCACGAGTGAGGCCAAATTGCCATTGACCGCCCGGACCAGGGAGTCCACATCCATGGGAGCCACGTCACCTGCTGAGGACTTGCTGAAGTCCTTCGAGATTGTCAGCTTGCTCCCCGTCTTCGCCTCCATATAGGTCACCACTTCCTGCTCCATCTCCTCAAAGGTCCGGAACCTCGTGTAGTTCAGCATGAGGTGCTGCTCCATCTCCTTTGGAACTAATTTCTCCAAAGCGTTCATCGCCAGACTGTCTTGCAACACCTCACGCTTCCCGAACTGATCCTTCTTGCGGTCGTATCTGTTTCTCAATGCCTTCCAACGTTCTAAGGCATTGCCGAGGTTCTCGTATGAAGATCTTTCTGGGCTCGTCAATGCTTGAAGCATTATGCGCTTGCGCCCTCCGGTGCTCGGGTCGAACTTCCTGTGCAGGGCCCTCCAAGCTTCCAATCCAGCACCCTTCGGCGCGTTCTCCACCAGGTCGAAGACCGCCCCCTCCGTGGTCGCCCTGAGGATGGTGTAGACCTGTTGGTTCATCTCATCAACCTCATCCCATTGATCCAGAAGATCTGCTCCTGCCCCGAACTGGTTGTCGATGTCCATCTGCGCGATGGGGTTCTCCTGCTCAGCAGCCCATTCCAGCACCTCACGGGATTTGCCGCCGATCACGCCTGCCACGTAGTCCTCCAGCTTCAAGGCCCAGACCCGGAATCGATCTTCGGCTCCTTCTCCGAGCACCTGAGGCTTTCCAAGGCCCTTCTGATCTATCAGGCCTCCACCTCCTCTTTTGCTCATCTTCTCCAGGACTTCCGGCAACCGGCTCAATGCTTGCAGCACTTCCGCCGAGCCCCCTGATCCTCCGCCGGCTCCAGCCGTCTGCTGCTCTGCCGCTTGCACCCGATCACGGAGTCCCGCATTCTCCTGAGCCAACTGCGCCATCTGCTGCTGCATCTGCTGCACCACCGCCGTGAGCTCCTGTATCGTCGCCATTGCCCTCTTCAAGGATCAAGCCGACCAACACAAAGAAGCCCCCCTCGTAGGTGAAGATGCCCACCAGCAAGGCCAGGATCCACCTCCAGTGGCTCCACCGCCAAACGGGCTTGCCTTGCTGCCGCAGCTCCTCAAACCTCTGCAGCTGCCGAGCGTCCTCCGACCTCGACTCGGCCGCTCCCCTCTGTGGCCCAGCTGGCCGCTCTCGGGGAACCCCGATCCTCCTCCTGTAGGGCTTGTCCTTGGCCGCGGACTTGCCCCTGGTCGTGCCCGAGAGCTCCGCTACCATGAAGACATGGCTTGGAGACCCTTTTCTCTTGGTCCGCTGAATGATCTCCGGGGGCACGCACAAACCTTTACATGTCTGCAAGAATTCAACAGCCGGCTTTAAATTCTTGACTTAGGCCTCACGAGGTTCCTTAGAAGGATCCTTTCATGCAAGGCTCCTTATAAAGCTCCTTACAAGGCTCATTGTAAAGCTCCTTTAAGGCTCCTTCTAAGGCTCCGTACAAAGCTCCTGATAAAGCTGCTTGTCAAGTTGCTTATGGAGCGTCTTATGAAGCTTGATAAAGCTCCTTAAAAGATCCTTTCAAGTCTCCTTCTACAAAATAGGATGTTGACTAACATGTTGAACATAATGATGAACAAATCAATAGAATGTCAATTCACAGCGATGATTTAAAGAGGAAATCCTGTCCAAACATATTCTCATGTTCATACTTTGTTCTAGTCGAACTTAACAGGGAAATAAATTGACCAAGTTTCAATTTTAATGCAGAATGAAAATATGTTTCCTTTTCCAAAAGGAATTCGATTAAGTATAACTAGAATCTGAGTAGACGCTAGAAACGCTATAATCTTGCAGAAGGAGTGATTCAAATTTTTGGAATGGAATAGAGTTGAATTAAGTTTGCAGGTGGGACGCAAAAGACAGGAATGATATGCAATCACTGCAGGTGGGACATCTATCAAGAAACATGTGCTTTGAATTCGCAAATGGGACAGAACACAAACAGGGGAAAGGTAGATCACGGAAAGGGCGGGGGGCAGCACATATATTATATAGACATATACATGTGTATACATAAGGCCTCACATATATGGCCATGGGTCACAACCTATGCCTGCATTTTGGGGCGGATGAACACTCATGTACTACCTATTTTTAGGTTCACGAGGGGTACAGGGTGTTGACCCACAGCCATACATATAATATATAATATATTTGCATTATCCATATGACACATGCCAATCTCTCCATCTGTTGACGCGCCTACCCCCGCCCACGCCTCTTTGGGCCTCCGGGCCACCCGCCCGGCCGTGGCGGCCGCGAAGCCCGGAGTCACGTGGACCTCCAGCTCGAAGGGGCACCGCCCCTGGCGAGGGTGAACTCCTCATGCATTTGCGTTTTGTCCCCAGTTGTTTTGTTGTTACATATGTCCAGTAGTGATAGATTCCCTTTAAAACCAAGAGGGGAAATAAAAAATACTCTTAAGCACATGGAAAAGGAAAGAGCTCTCAGCTTCCCTCGTTGTTTGGCGGTTTGGAGCCTGGCGGTTTGGTATTGTAAGGACAGTGTCCCATTTGCCCTGTACAAGAACCATTCAAATCCCCACCAATCCACCAACTCAGGGCTACCTGAAACTCATTCTACTTTTCTTTGTTTTTAAACACGTCTGAACAGGTGATGTTGAAAACACAAGGGGAGATCTGGGGAACCCTGGGACATCCCAACAAAACTTGCCCCCCCTCCCTGAATGATTGCATTTCCCAAAGGGGGCAAACACACAACCACACACAAACACACAAAGGGAGGGTTCGAAGCAATGGCTGAGACCCCAACCCACCAACAACAATGGGTGAACTTTGGAAATAACAAAAACACAACAACAAACCCACAAACGGTACCCTCACAAGTTTCCTTTCAAACAATGCCGATTGACATTCAAATCTCTGGAAAGCATTGTCACATGTGAGTGACGGACAATACTATTTACAAATGGTTACTTGGATAAAAACTTGGGTCTTCTCTTCTCATTCTATGGACCACTGACTTCCTGTCCGTTGCTCATGTCTTGCACGCACAGCCTGGCACTGGAAAGGGTGATGGTTTTTTTGGCTCGTGCATCTGGATGTACCCCCCCAAATTGGGGGCCGCTTGGTGTCTCATGGAAACCTGAAGCAAACCATTGCCATGCCTTCCCTGAGAGCCAGGGAACTCCATGGGAACTGGCCCCATTGAGCGACTCCGGCCAGCTTTTCGCGAGCAACGAAGACGCGCAGACGCGCCTGTCCGCTGAGTGTTGGGAACCAGCAGCAGTCGGGCATGTGGCCTGCCAGGATGGGTCAGGCCCATGGGTAATGTGCCATTCCTCGAAAAAGCTGCCAAGAAAAGTGAAAGTGTCTTCCAACTCAGGGACCCCGCCGTGTAGATTTGCTTGACACATGTCCCCCGCCCATTGTAGGAGACATCCATCTTCCAGAGTGAAGGGGTTGTCTCAGTGCCCAACAGGCAAGAGTCCAACTCTTCAGTCGCTTCTCTTGTTTCTATCTAGCTCCCTCGGCTTCGTCTCAGCATTTCCTTAAACCCGGCTCAAAGGCCGGGGCACCTGAAATTGAAACCACCTTCGCGAAACCGCATGAGGATATGAGCCACTCAGCTGCCTGCAACGAAGAACTCCATGTCGGCGCTGGTCTCAAATTGCAACCTGCCGCCGATCCCGTCGCTGAAGCCGCCTGGGTGTGCCGGCGCGAAAACCAGGGAATGCCGCTTGACCTCCTTTTAGGCAACAAAAACGACCCTCTAAAGAGGGCTTCTATATGCTTTTGGGGGAGTGTGCACAAGAAAAGTGCAAAGGCAAATCCTGATTGGCCGAGTTGGCCTCCCAAAGTGGACCCAAACAACTCCAATTGGGCAACCCCCAAACCCACAGGCTTCTAGTTCTACGAACCTGGCTGCGAGGCGGCGAGGCGTGCAGAAGCCTCATACCTCTTCCCCAGCAGAAAAGAAGCCCACGCCCGCTGCACCGTCATTGGATTGCAGCCTCCCAGAGTTGCAGTAAGCTAGGCACTAGGAGGCAACCGCCAACGAAAAACCCTCCCAGCCGTGTGCCCTGCCTGCATCGCGAGGATGCACAGGCAGCACTATGAAATGGTTGCAGGACATCTCTGGCCGGAGCCAATGACCTGAACTGCACTGAAGATCCCAAAGTGAAAGGGCATGGACCAATCGACCTGATGCCACCGAAACGCCCTGCCGGCGTTTCGGTGGCTTTCGGAGAATGAAAAGGATGCTCCAATCAAACAGGCTTGGCGTCTAGCATGCTTTTGCATCCAGAAGCAACCCACCAGAGGTCATGTCTTGAACCACCTTGGTAACCTGAATCGGTTGGGCCTGACTTTGGTGAGTAGGGTGCCAAAAATCGACACCTTTGCGGAGGGGGGGGGGGGGCGGGTCGTATGGTTTCGAAGCAGTGGTAAACCAACCATCTGTGGGCCCCAGCCGGTGGGTGTCCATATCATTGCTCTCCATAGGGAGGCCCCACCCCACCAACAAAAACGGCTGAATTTCCTTTAGTCCCCCCTTTAAACCAACCCCCACACAGCACCCTCAAAAGCTTCATTTGAAATTTGAAACAACAACATGGGTGATTTTCCATGCCTCCCTCTCCCTCCCCCCCAGGGAAAAAAAATAGGATTATTATTTCCACCCCCCCCAGAAAAAAATGATTATTTCCCCCCCCCCCCTCCCAGAAAAAGAAAAGAACAAACAAAGACAACGGCCGATTGTCCCTAAGCCACGCCCTCCCTGCGCTGCGCATTCGATTGCTCCTCCGAGCTGCTGTCCTGGCTCCAGGCCACCGCCAGCTCCAGCGCGCTCCTCGGGTTAGGGCGATCCCCTGGAAGGCGATCCCAAGACAAGGAAGCGCATGCTGAATCTGCTCACCGAATCTGACCAGGATTCTTTGTCCTGAAGCTGTTTATCCTTGCAAAGACAAGGAAGATAATTTATGTTTTTTGGGCCATAGAAACCAAAGAACACCAAACCAACTTCTGGGGGGTTTGGCGTGCACGCAGCACCCGGTTTTTACGGTTGGCTTCTGCTTGTACTCCTCTGCACCTAGCCAATAAGTCAAGGGGAAAGCTCACCTGGCTGAGTTGCGTGCTGCATTTACGGCTGAAACGAGCTCAAGTCGAGAACTGTGTGGATCCGAACATATACCACAAACACGGGGTGGTACCAAAGATAGGGCCATGCCAACATGTGGCGGCCATTGCTACTATGCTTTTGTAGATCACAAAAGCAAATGGAACTCATGCGCTCTTTCAAATAAGCTCGGCGTGCCGGGAGTGGCCATGAGGCAATCGTTTGAACATTGCTGGCAAAC
Organism: Effrenium voratum; assembly: GCA_963377175.1. Lineage (NCBI taxonomy): Eukaryota > Dinophyceae > Suessiales > Symbiodiniaceae > Effrenium > Effrenium voratum. The sequence goes on from CAUJNA010003363.1 coordinate 56,374, forward strand.
GCACCAGACATTGTGCCAACCAAGAATCGACGATCCATGCTTCTCTCTGCTTCGAGCAGTCAGATCGTAAAGTGCTTCCATAGCACGCCCATCAAGTATCATCACCTCGGGCTTCAAACAAGCACTGCTCATCACTCCGTTAACCTGCACTCAAACGGTTTAAACACTTTAGCATTCAAAACTATAAATTCAATTGCCATGCCCTGAGAATGGATGATCTTATGCAAGTTTGCAAGCTTTCAAAGGCAAACCGGAAAGTCTTGGCCAGCCGAGGCACATTCTTGTCTCGGTCTACGACAAGTCTGTCGTCGCCTATCAAGGTAGCGTCCACTTTGTTCAACGAACGAACGCCAGGATTTGCTTTGTTCCGAAACCATCTTAGAGCCAACCTCAAGGCACTCAAAGAACACAACGTCCATGTCCACAGCAGCAAGCGTGTGTTGCTTCTCGAAAGGGGTCCAAGGGTATAACCGCTCTTTGAGAACGCTTTAAAGGAGTCTCCAAGCAGATTACAACAGCACAAAGCAAAACTGTCACCCGTGGGGAAGACACTCAACCAAGACTGATGCGTTTCGAGGGGTGCTGTTGGGAAGTCCCGGCAAAGCTGCGTGGCCCAGTGCATTGAGGCCATGGGGCTCTTCTTTTTCTTAGTAAACCGCCTGCACAAAACATGGGCAACATGGGGGCCTACCCCTGGCAAACCGTTCTTGGAAGCTCTCTCGGGGTTCTACTTCTGCTTTCTGAATGATCTTTTGACCAGTTGGGTCTGTGTTTTTGCGGGTACCCTTTTGGGGGTTAGTTCAAAGGGAAACCAACTATTGTGACGGACTCACACTTAGAAACAGGTTTGGTTTCCAAAATTCCCGTTCCACAGGAAGGAAACAAATTCGGTCCGTTCAAAGTGTGAGTCCGTCACAATATATACTTGTTGGGGCCGTCTCCCCTTGGCTTTTAAGACACGGCCATTTGAATGCCATGCCCTAGATTCTCACGCCATCAGCACCACTCGCGGGCGTGGCAACCTTTCACGCCATTTAGGAAAGGACAGCACCAAATGGCGCCCCATCTAAGCACAAACCACCTCAAATAGCCATGAATAGAAGTGTCCTTTTGGTAAAATAGATGGGGTTCCCTGCTAAATGGTTTATATCATCACTCTAAACCAGTAGAACCCTTCTATTTCCAGCCAAACTAAGCGATCAAAAATTGACACCTATGCCCGGCCTTCGTGCTCGCTCTCTGACTCCGCCTCTGTGGTGGGACTCTCTGATCCCGTGTGATGTTGCGCTTTCGGGACACGCCGCGCCTTGCGGTGGAAAGGCCAAATTGTGGAGAGACGCGGGTGAAATCACTTAGGTTCGAACAGTCCGTTGGCTTGTTGAAACCACAAATCTTTCAAACTGCGGGGTTTGGTCAATCTGGTGCTGGTGGTTGGTGCAACCTGAACGATTCTCTTGCTGCCATTTGCTTCAGCCCCGGGAACAAAAACAACAGTAGTGATAGATTCCCTTTAAAACCAACACGGGAAAATAACAATATATATTCCTAAGCAAACGGAAGCTTAGGCCATCCCTTTGAAACCAAACGTGCCTCTTGCGGCGCTCGGTCACCTCGATTCCGCAGGGCTAGCCACGAGGAGTGGCGGCGTGGCGGTAAGGTCTCCTGGGCGAGCCATGGACCCATGAAACTGTTCTACTCAAATGGCTATGGTATAGACGTATGATGTCTTTTTTGGCTGAAACTTCAAGTTGGATTCAGCTGCGGAAACCATCTTGAACGATCACAAGAGTCAGAGTCTGCAGCTTGCACGAGGGGGACGGACACCCATCCACCTGCGGCAATGGGGGTGTGAAGCCAAAAGGGCACAAAAGGAAGCCATGAAAGCCATAAGCTACTTGGAGGGTGGTCAACTGGTTTGGCACATTCCCAATGCACTGCGGTCACACCTGTTGCGAGGGATTGTCATATTTTTCTCGGATTTCTTCATGGTTGCAGCTCTTTGCAGGGGTGATAAGTATCTCCGAGCAAGCACGTATGCCAAGCGTCTGCACACATGGTTGTCAATACTAACGCCGCTTTCGAGAGCAGAGTTTTGTCGTCGCTTGGGGCTCCTCTTTGGAGGGATTTCCCCAAAGAGATCATTGTGTCAAAGTCTTGCATGACCACGAAAAAAAATCAACGAATAAGGCAGCAAGAAACAAGCCTTCTCCCTGCCTCCGGAATAGTTTGTTGAGCACTCCGGGGTACAACATGATGCAACCAAAAAACATACACAAGGTGTGCCTCTTATTCAGGGGAAACACAACACCTTCCTCGTACGGGGTACTAACAAGGATTTGTCCATTTTTGGGCTGGCAACCCGCAAACAAGAATCGAGTTTCTTCATCTGAGTCTACCATAACACATTGGCCCACTGCTTCTTAGAGTCGTTTCGCTTCCAGCTGCTGCGGAAACTGATCCTGGCTGCGAGGATGTATCAAGAGCTTTCTTCAGCAGGAATGGGGCATGGCAATGTTATCTGGCTCTACAGGACAAGTCACTTGTCAAAAATGTATGTATATGTACGTGTACGAATGTTCATTTATGTATATGTGTTTGCTTGTGTATGTGTGTATGTGTGTATGTGTGTGTGTGTGTCTGTGTGTGCGCGTGTGTATGAGTGGTTGTTATTGTTTATGTGTACGTATGCTTATGTATGCGTATGTGTGTATATGTACGTGTACGTGTGTGTATGTATGTGCATGTATGTGTATGTGTGTCTCTGTGTGTGTATGTATGTGTATATATGCATGTGCATGTATTCTGCATGTGTGTATAAGCTACGGCAGTTATTAGCTACATGGTTGAGTGGTCTGGTGTTCCCACATCGTTCTCCAACCATGAACCCGTTTGGACTCATTGACATCGGTTCCAACGGGGGAAGTGTTGGTTCATCTCAACCACCTATGCGTCATGGCTCTACCTCGTTTTGGGGGGGTGTTCAGTGTGAATGTTACCTAACGTCTCTCTGCCCGGCCTGTATCGCAGACTCTGAAAATGAAAACAGTCGCTCATTGTCGCTCATGTGTAGAATATGCTCATGCATATTTGTGTGTTTGCGTGTGTGTATACATTTGTATATGTGTGCGCGCTTTTGCGTGTAGGTGTGTGTGTGTGCGCGTGTGTGTGTGTGTTGTGTGTTGTGTGTTGTGTGTTGTGTGTGGTGTGCGGTGTGGCGTGTGTTGTGTGTTGTGTGTGTGTGTGTGTGTGTGTTTTTGAATGTAGGTGTGTATATTTGTTCATATGTAGGTGCGTGTGCCTTTGCGCGTGCACACGCGTATATATATATATATATATGTTGTGTGTGTTTGTTTATGCGTTTGTGTTTGCGCATGTGTATCTATATGTGTATGTCCGCCGACATTGCGGAGACACTTAAGAGAGGATACAGGATGGGACCCGCCCCCAACCCCCCCCCCCCCGCCCAACGTCTGACACGTAGGGTTCACCTGTCGGAGGGCACGTACCGCGTGGTAGTTTGATGACGTTCCACTCAACGCAGTCTTCGGGGAGCCGGTGTCGCAAAACAGGGATCCTAGGCTCGAATCCTCCTGCTGGCTCTTTGCTGGTTTGGGTTTCCTGCCTCCTTTTGCCGAACATCTGGAAAAACTCTGTGTTTGTTGACATCCTTTTTGCGAAAACGCTGGGAAAAACCGTGTTTTTTGTGGGAATACTGGGGAGCAAAGGGGAAATGCAAAGAAGTGCAAGGAAATGAGGGGAGGAAATAAGAAGTCGACATGACAGGAAAGCAAGGGGAAATGAAAGGGAAACAAAGGGGAACTGAAAGGGACATGAAAGGGACAGAAATGAAAACAAGGGGAGTGCAGGGGGAATCAAAGGGAAACAAAGGACAAGGAAACCAATCGACACGACAGGAGATGTAGGCAAATGACTGGCAACGAAAGGACGGGACATACATGGAAAATGAAGCGGACATACTGAGACAATGACAGGGACATGAAGGGGGAGTTGAAAGGAATGGAAGGAACATGACGAGGACATCATGGGAAATGGCAAGACATGAAAAGGACCTGAAGGGGAAATCAAGGGGAAAGCCAATAGTAACAAGACAGTTCAGGGTCATGAAGGGGCAGTGCACGCAAATCGAGGCAACTCAGGGGGGACACGAGAAAGAGAGAGAGAGAGAGAGACAGAAAGACAGAGAGAGACAGAGAGACAGAGAGAGAGAGAGAGAGACAGAGACTAGGTTCTCCAGTAGAGAGATTAGAATAAGGGTACCCTTTTTTTCTGTAGAGAGGCGTGGACAGGAAGGAGACAGGGAGACAGAAAGAGAAAGAAAAACAAAGAGAGGGAGATTGAGACAGAGAGAGGGAATTTGAGGAGAGAGAGGCTTGGGGGGATGGGAGGATGGGGAGCAGAGGGAGGGAAAGAGGACGACGGGGGAGGAGACAAGAGAGAGAGGAAGAAGGAGAAAAGGGAGAGGACAATGTCGGCGGACTGAGCCGGAGGCTCTAAAGTTTTTTGTGCATGTGCTTGTGTTTGTGTCTGCATGTAGATAGAGTAGGTACGCTTATGTGCGCACGTGTTGTGAAGTTGCTCAGAAAAGCACAGGTTCAATTGGGTTCATTGAGTCATCCTTTGTAAGCCACTGCCGCTTCAAGTGGATGGCTTGAAACGTTGGCTTCGGATCAAGCAGGGTATTCGGCCTTACTTATATCACCTGCTTACGGTACGAGACACCCGATTACACGGCTCCCTGTTGGCCCCTGAATCAGAACGCCAGAGAGGAAGCTCGGCGAACAGTGAGTGGCCCAACAGGTGAGGTTTGAACGGGCTGAGAAAGGGAATATAAGGAGCCCTGTCTCAACAAGCGAGCATGTAACACTCTTCACATTGACCTTCGCATCTATCACGGAGCCTGTGACAAGGCTTCCAGGAAACGGTCCGAATCCTCCTGTGCCCAGCCACGGAAAATAAAGCGGCCGCCTCCGCTCTTTTCGGCTTTCTGTTTGGCCATATTAAATAAAAACCGTAGAAACCCAGCCAAGCAAAGGGGACACGTGGCATCACTGGCAATATTTGTGAAGCGGCGGTCCTCTCTTTCTGGCTGTGGGGAGGCAGCTGAATACTCAGCGAGCCAGGCTCACTGCTCCTGTTGCAACCCCCCTTCGGGATTGGGGGGCTTCGTCACCGAATGGTGATGCCCCGTTCTGCGTGGCAATACAGGAAATTGCCCCCAGAACCCAATTGTCCACAACCATATCTGCGAAAACCAGTTCTCTCTGTGCAGAGTCCCGCGGGAGCCCCTTTTGGTGACCAAAGTGCTAGCAACAAGAACAGACATATCGCTTTTAGGGATCCTGTTTCGGACATACCTAAGAAATATAGAGTTTCAACAATGATAGACTAAGCTAATAGTTACACATGTAAAACATACATACTGAATTATCGGGACAATTATATGAACAAAATAAAACATACCATAAATAAGTGGCTTTTTAGAATATGAACACGCACCCCCCCCCCCCAAAGTGCTGCAACTGAGTCAACGAATCAAGCAGCTGGGCGTGTCTGGGCTTAGAGTCTTGCCTGTGGGTTCAATCAAACCACCTGCAGCATGCAAGGCTGGTCCCTCAACAGCAAGGCTTGGCACAACGCCTGCGCAGGTTCACTGCTCACTGCTCGCCCCATCCCAAGCAGATCACGCCGATGCTGCCGGAGCTCGGAAACTCCAGCTGGAAAATGCTGACGCCCTTCAGGCACCGACCTTGCAAACGCGCAAGATGCCTTCCCCGAAACAGACATCCGCACCTCATTCCCAAAACAGGATCCAAAGGATTCGGTGGCGATTTCCTCTTGCCCAAGCCATTGACTCTGTTCGCACATCCGGGATTCGCCATCCCGGAAACGAAAACCGGACATGGCTGCTTCCCTTTTGGCCTCCCGTCACTTTACCCTATTGGGTTGATGCTGAATGGGACGCCCAAAGGAAATCATGTATTTTAAGGAAACATAGATCCTTGCTCCTTTGCATTGAACAACATATAACTCCAACATCCATTGGCCGTGTTGCACACGGCCAAGAAGACCCCTCCCCTTAAGGGAAAAACGACACACTTCCCTATAATCTCCTCTAAACCAGGTAGTAGAACTCCACACAACAATGCCCCACAACAACGCCCAAGGGGGGGCTTATTGCCACCTCCCTCAGACCTGCCATGGCTATGGGAAAAAAGAAGAAGAAAAAAACGACACCCTTCTTGTTGGACACCCCAAAGAAAAGGGACACCGCGGAACACTGGCTGGGTTCCCCAAACTCCTTGAGGCTCCGGCGCGTGAAGTCCAGCTCCACGGACACTCGCTGCTGCTGCAATCCTAAGAGCTGACTGAGACTGCAGCTCCTCTGCTCATTCGGGCGCTTTGACTCAAGAAAAGCTCTGACTGAATCCAAGAGTCGCATCGGAAGCACACCAGTCAGCTAGTCAGCCGGCATTCGGCCCTCCCGTTTCTCGCGCTTTGCTCTCCCCACTGCAACTGCCAGGGCGATTGGTTCATGTTGGTTACTTCAACACGTCAACACATAGGATCTTCGTGGGGAAGCTTCGCTCCTTTTCCTTGCTTCTTTCAGAAAGACTTGCGTCTTGAGCCAAGCAAAGGAAACCGAGATGATCGGTGCTCCATCTGCCAACGCGAGATCTTGCCAGGATGCCCCAAAGTTCGAAGGAGGTCTCAACCACCGGGTGTCGCGATTTCGGGCAGGAAACCTGCATGATACTGCTGCGTTCCCACATTTGTGGGCTGGGGCAGTTGCTGTACACTGAGGGTCATACCGGTCATACCTTCACCTATCTTGAGCAACTGCCCGTTGCTGACCCCAGAGTGAATCGATGCAACGAGCTATCTCAGGCATAGTCAAGACACCCTCTTTGAGGGCTGCCTGGATCGCTGGGAATCACTTGCGCTTCCTTGGTATGGTAGGTGCAATTGAGCAGCTAAGCAGCTAAGTTGTGCAACGCTGCAACGCTTAGGCGGCGGCGGATTGCAGATCCACTCAGCAAATTCCTGGCAAAAGGGCCCCATAGTGCGCAAGCTTAGTCTGTTTGCCGCTGAAAGGAATTTAAAGGAGGCGTGCACCCAAAGTGAGCACTCAAAAGCAGCCAGGTGTTCCACAAATCCAAGGCTCCAAATTTGGAGACAACGGCGATCAACCAAGCAGCCAAGCAGCCAAGCAACCAATCAACCAAGCAACCAAGCAAGCCGCAACTCCTCGTAGTCCACTTCGCCATCCTGGTTTGTGTCCATGGCCTCAAATGGGTGTGACGGTACCCCTCAAAAGGGGATGCTAGGGAAGGCAAGCAAACCAGGATTCTTCGAGGGGTCTGTTTGGACATGCCCCAATGAATATGACATGCAGTTTCCCTCTAAGGCGGCAACGTGTTTCGTCAGGCAGCCGTGGTGGCGATTCCGGCGATTCCGTGGGAATCGAAACAGTGGGAGGGCTGGGATGGGAAGCCAGGAGGTTAAGGTTTGTCGGTTGTCGGTTGGAGCTTGACGTTCTATCAACCTTCAGCAACTGGGCTGCTTTTTTTTGCGCGCCTTGATGAGCTTCGTCAAATCCTTCTTGGTGAAGGAAGGGTTCAACACCACCTGGGTCCGCGGGCGTTCGCCGCCATTTCTAGAGCTCGCAGTACCAGGCCATAATGCTGATTGGCCAAGCAGTGTCCAGGCCATTTGCCAAGGCAGGGGTCACATTATTTCCACTGGCTACATCTAAGCGGCTCTTTTTTGGAGATTGAAAAGGTCAAAGCCTTGTGACGCTTAGGTTAACATAATATTCAACGCTTGATCGATGCCACCAGCCTGAGCTTCTTGCCAGGACTCTCTCAAGCTCGGCTTTGGAGATTGTCCCGTCCTGTGCCGAGCGAGGTGCCTTAAAGCCTTAAGGTCCTTTGGCAGCCGGGAACAAGCCCGGCTTGCTAAGCCACAATGCGGCCAATGAGATCAAATCAGAACTCAAAGCTCTGATATTTGTCATGCTATGGACAACCTGCCCCGGTGACTCTCCCACAGGCCTTTCATAAGCCAAAACGTAAGAATCCAGTCCGCAGAACGTGCCCGCTCGCTAATATGCTGATCTTGTGTCTGGAAATGACCGGGCAGGCATCAGGCAGCTAGAAGCCGTCAACACAAGTTACCGCTTCCGATTGCCGACCAGACTACGGCCAAATGGGTCAACGCATTCTTTGGTTGTCACTTGTATCAAGCACTCAGCTCACTGCCATGGCTTCTGCTTCTTCCAGTGGTAAAAAGATGTATGCCGCCTGTCACGCCCACGCCTGGTTCGTGTCCCAGCTCTCAAAGACCTGGCGACTTGGCGGTTTCAACTGGAGCCGACCGCGTCGAACAGGGCATATTCAGGTAGAGGGGTTTTGGATGTTATATATTTTGCGATTCTCAATTTGTCAAAGCAGCTCGGAAAGTCTACAGGATTGCAACAAAGCCTCAGCCACCAAATAAGAAATGTCAGCTTTTGGGTATCTGCAATCTGCTTCGAGCAGTCCAACACCACCTTGCCTCGAACAGGTTTCGCCCTGCTGCTTGTCACGACCCTCGTCGTAAACCGCGGTGTCCGGCCCGCCCGCCCCGCGGTTTCCGGCCCAAGCGGCACCTTCAGGAGTTGCTCCGCGTCTTCGCCGCCGCGGCGCATCAAGGCTTTGAGCTGGCGCAAAGGGAAGATGTTGGGCCACGGGGTCCAATTGATGCTTGGACTATGTTGGACTTTTGGGTCAGGGTTAGAACTTTTGTGATGATTGAGGGGGTAATGATGAACCTTTGGGTCATCTGACAGTCGGCGATTGAGCCCTTGAGTGATGATCGGGCCCTGGGCAACGATTGGACGATTCTTGCTTGAAGCCTTTGGTTCCGCAGTGGTTGAACAAACGGGTATTGCTTGGACCTGGAGGATGAATTAATCGGCTGGTGATTGAACCCTTGGTGGACTGGAGCTTTAGGCGATGAGGGGTGGATAGTTGTGCCTCTGGGGGGGGGGAAGCGGGGCGACTGGACCCTTGTGTTGGAGGGTAACGATTGGATCTCCGGGTAGAGGTGGGCAGTCGATGATTGGTATGGATAATGAAGGCAAGATTGCCAAATGAATTTGATTGAAACCTTTGATCATGATACACATTTTGGGGTGATGATTGCACATGTGGTTGAATGCACCCTTTCCAGTTCTAATCTATGCCTATGCGAATCCAGTTGTGCCGGGCAGAGGCTCATTCCCATTCCCTACGCGCAGCCAGGCATGTCCAAAAATTGGGGGCAGCTTTTGGATGGCGAAGTCCGGCCATCTCCCATTTGCTCGAGTATATGGGACGACTAAATGCACTATTGCCCTCAGTTGCTCCTTTAAGCTCGCACCCAAAGCCCAGCAAGTCAAACTGTTCTCCACCAAGGAATCTCAAGTGCTGGTCAATGTCAGAAGCAATTTCGACAAAATGCACATGTGACCTTCTTTTAGGTTTCTGCGAACATCTGCACAAATAACTACGTATAGCTCACAAACTGGAACTAAGACCCCCCAAGATAGAACCTTCATCTTCTTTGAGCTCGTTTTGCTTGGGCAGAAGCATATTGCAGGGCTTTGAGGTGCTGGAAAGCCAAAATCACCATATATGCTGGTGCATTACAAGCAATGCAGTCATGGGTGGAATGTGTTAATTTACCCACCGTGGGATCGGTCGCTAGGAAAATTGTCCAGGACCTGCCAGTCAAGTTCCATGGCAATGTGGATAGGATGTTATCTCAGTCAGTAGGCAGCCCTTATCGCTGCTTCCACCCCCATACAGCCCAGACTTGTGACCCCAGATATGCTCCTAATCTTCTCAACATGGAACCCCCAACAAAAACCACATTTTCGACTCGAATAATCACCCGTAAGAGGCCTTTTCAATGAACCCCTACAACAGCGTCGAATCATCCAGATTCCAGTGCTGTTCAAAACATACCAGAGGCTCCTTCGCTTATCCTCTCCAGGGGGGTGTTTCTCAAAATCAGAGACCCCTTTCGAGTCTCTGACTTTGCTGTTCTCTTGGCTTCCTATTTTCACTGTTGATTTCTGCTCCCCTGCTACAAGTTTCACTTTTCGTGGTTTAGTGGGAAACCCACTAGTTGGCAAAAAGGTAAAGTCCTAACGTCCAAGCAAAATGCCACCAAGTGTTTTAATCTTTTGCCCATCCACTTCTGGGACCCTTGGAGAAAAACTTCTTGGGCGTGCGGCATCACTGGTGCCCTTGGCGGCGTAGGCGAAGAACTCCTCCAAACTCTCCAGGAGAGGAATTTGGGTTCTTGGAAGGGACTTTTTTTTGGGCGGGGGAAGGGGACAATCTATGGTGTCTGAAAAGGTGAACAGGTGGCTCTTCAGTCTGACAAGCTGGCTGACCCAGATGACTCTTTCGCATCGGATCCCTTTTCATGCCCTGGCAGATCTTATCCTTTTGACAGCTATGATACCTCCGCACAAGCTTCGGTGCCACGCTTGGCATCAAACTCAGGCACCTTCTTTGAAGAACTTGCCCGTGGAGGATCTAACTCCATCAGCACAAGATAAAGCTGTTGCTCCTGCCTTTCACCCCCGCAATCCAGGCGGAAGAAATCACATGCACATCTCTGCCTTCTTCCCTGCACCACTCAACCGGATGTACAAAAGCGGAGAAAGCGCAAGGCTATTTTAGCAAGGCTCCTGCTTGTCCAGCAAGCCGCTCTTGTCAGGGTCGAACCTTGGCGTCAGAAGTCTTGAGAAGGGGAAGGGTCACGTTCCTCTCCTGAAACAGACCAAACAGCACCATGGTATAAAGAGGAACATGAGAAAACGGGCGCCGTCTCTTCTTTTTTTGAATGGGTGCGGATTTATTTTGGGATTTTTTGGGAATTGTTTTCGGTTTTGTAAAATGTAGTATTTTACAGCATTTTCTCGCAAAGTTGACGCATTTTACACTAGCCCGTCAACATCCCCAGCATCGTTTTCAACAACATCCCTAGCATCACCAACAAATCGTGGGTAACAGAATCGAATCCAAAAAGTGGCTGGCGGGTTGACGGGGTCAAAAAAAATGATTCAAATAGGAGGGCATTTTAATCCCTTTAAAAAAAAGTAATACACAAAAAGTAGCGAGGGGGTTGGGGGGGCGGCAGCCTCCCCCATGATGTTCGAAGAATTGATGATTCGACTAGGGGTGCAACTAAATCTCTGTAGAAAATCTAAAACGTAGCGTCGGGGTTGGGGGGGGCAGCCCCCCCATTATGTCGGAAGAAGTGATGATTCAAGTAGAGGCGCAATGATTCAAGAAAGGGCGCGATAGAATGTAAAAGGCAGCGGGAGGGTTGGCGGGGGTGGCTTCCCCTATGATGTTCGAAGAAGTGCATACATGCAGACATACATGGATTACACAGATTACATAAAATGTTGTATTTTGCAGCATTTTCTCGCGAAATTGGACGCTCGAAAAAGTGATGATTCAAAGGGGTGCAATTCAATCTCTGCAAGAAATCTAAAAAGTAGCGGGGGGGCAGGCGGCAGCCCCCCCCATGATGTTTGAAGAAGTGTTGATTCAAATAGGGAGGAACTGGTGATGCTGATGATGCGGGAAGCCAAATCCAAAACCAATGAAAGGGTGCAGAAGCCAAGAAGCCCGGCGAGGAACTGGGAAAGCAGAGCGAAAAGAGGCCAAGAAGCCAAAAAGCCAAGAATCCAAGAAGCAAAAAGCGAAAAACATCCCCCCCAAAAAAAGGAACACCTCCTAAAATAAATACCCCTCCTTTTTAAATAGTCCCCCATGCCCCTCCCGAACTGACCACAGAGTGCTGGGTATGTTGACAAACCTCATATACCAGTACCTGTAAACAGTTTTTTTTTTTCCCGGGTGTGACCGCATTTCTTCCAGCTAATTGACTTTCCAGTGCTTGAGGTGTACATGAAGGGTATGATCGTTGTCTACACGTCTGGTCAATGTTCGGATCTTCTTGAACCTCCATTCAACAGTGGGTCAACACGAAAACAGGGTCTTCAAAGTGGCCCGGTACAACAAAGACGCCATTTGACAACCCATCTGCAACTTGAATGACTCAGGGAGTCACTTGTAATAAATCGCCAACCTCAAATAAGGGACCGTCAAGTCGCAACCCCCTGGCGAGCTTGCCGCAACCTTCTGGGAGCTTGCGAGACAATTTACAAGTCATCTGCATGGATTGCGAGGAACTGAAGATCTGATTTTAGCCAATGCGAAGCGCCATTCTGTGGAGGAGCATACGATTCACGGATGTCCAAAGCCCAGGCTTTCTTTGTGGATCAAGAGAACTCCGCCTGTCTGAGAATTCTTTGGGACGATGCGAGTGTTGAACAGCAGCTGCACGTGGGCGAACGTGCCAAAACGTCAAACCAAGATCGTGCCTCGCGCTATCCCATAGACCTCCAGAAAGCCAGCCCAACCGGAACACAGAATGCCGTGAATTGGTTGGAGCGGACTGGGCGAGCCTCTTGAAGAGGTTCTCCGCTGCTGAGCCCTCGATGCCCACGGTGGCCATGGCCTTCGCGAAAGGAACCCGGAAAAACGAATGGCCCTTCTGAATTCTTTCCAGATGTCAAGTTGCAGGCATCAACAGGAAAAAACAGCTGCATGGAATAGCCACACAGTGTCATTTTATGTGATCTCTGGCCGATTGCTATCTGGCTGCCTGTGCCACAGGAACAACAAATCGCAACAGGCCGTCAACGATGCTTTGCCAGATCCTTGGGCAATTTGATATCTGACAACATAAAACCCGTTGCAACTGGTTGCTGGAAATAAAGCAACCAAAGTCTGTTGGTGCAACTGATTTCACCTGCACATGTCCAGCTTAGACGCGCAGCACCAAAAACCATTTGTCAGTTTTCTGTCCTCACTGAAAAAGGATCTGAATTGGATATTGGAAGCAGTGGTTGGTTTACCTTTGCTTCTCCTCAGATACCTGGGGGTCGGCCTGCTCGTCGACCACCACTACTTTCGTACTTTGGGGGTTTTGTTCGGAGGTTACCCTTTCGGGTCTGTTTTAGCGAGAAACCAAATGGAAACCGCCCATGAGGTCCCCCATTTGAAGAAGCCACCAAAGCAGCGGCTCGTTCAGCGAAAGGCCGCCTTTATAAACTCTTCCCTGGAGATGTTGCTGTCGTCATCCAGGTTCATGATGCCAAATCTTGGCGCGCATGGCAATTGGAGTGACAGCTTCGTGCGGACAAGCATATGTTCGTTTAGCAAGAAGTTTAAGACACCCTCTGAAAGTCATTTCCTCCACGAGGCCGTGCGCAGCCCAAAGCGCTGCGGCATCCAAGGCGTTGTTTGGACAACTTGCTTGAAACCCATCTTGTCAAGTTCTATATATATATATATATATTAGATATGTCCCTTCAAACATCGCCGCTGAAAACTCAATAACATATTATGGAGGATGTTGCAGGGCTCTCCTGGCCAAGGCACAGGAACTACACAAATAGCCTCAGACCTTCGGAAGGAGGGGAGACGTATTAAGATGAGCTGGACCCCGTTCAACCGTTGTCAAGGGTGTCCAGCCATGCACAGCCAGGCCAGACAGGGGTCACTGAATTCCCGCTCCAAATTTGCAGCTTACTGTTTCCAACACAGGTTTAAAGTGGAAAGCAAGCGACTTCTGGTCCTACTCTTGGTCCTGGAAAACTCCCGACCCGACCCCAGGCTGATGGTGCCGGCGCTTCTTGCATCCGCTCGATGGGGCTCGGCTTGTTGGTGCGCTTTTTCTTTTTCTCCTTCGCCTGTCGCAAAATGAGGCGAGCGTCTCAAGGGCCTTGTCCAAACATGGCGCATAGCAGCCGTCTATTAAAGCGCTCAAATTCTACATCCCGTGGGACAAACGATACCTTCGCTTGAAATATCGGCTCAAAAGGTCAGGCTTTCGTGGCAGCGCCTCATGGCTTTTTCATAGCCGAGGCGCCAAGGTGCTCTCTCAGAGTCTTACCTTCGTCACTGTCCGCATCGTTGATCGCGCCCTTCACCTTCTTCAGCGTCAGCTCCTTCTCACTGGCGCGCAGCGGGAGCCACAGCAAACGCGCCTGCGCGTGGCGTGCGCGGCCCACCCCGAGCCTCCCACGCCTCCCATCACTGTCCGACCACAATCTCCGGCGCCGCCAAGTCCTGCTCGTGCAACTTCAGCCAATCAGTCACGCTTGCCCTTACTTCGCCAAACGCCGCGCCACATCTTGACTCAGGTAGGACCACGATCGTCTCCTTGACCACCTGTTTCTTCTCGCACAGTCCACGCCCTTGATCTTCTCCTTCTCGCCTGGCATGAACAGGCTCAGAAACATCATCACGCACTCAAGCAGCTGCGCAAGGCTTGAATCCTTTCAGCTGTTCCCGTCACCTTGTTCTTCCACACCGGTTTTTCTGCCCCGCATAGATGTCTTGCAAGGGCCCCGTCAGCTTCTCCTCTCTCTTCCTCAAGATCGATCCTTGACAGCAATCATCGGTGTCCTGACCTGCTGGCATGGTTCACCCTCGGTGCCAGTTCATCTGCTCCGAAACCTTGGCGCCCAGAGAGCTTCCAGGCACTTTTCTGCACCTTCTTGTTGACCGTCAGCAGCACCGCTCGCGTCCTCACTTCCTTGACCGCCTCTTCTGCGACGGCGCTTCGCTCCTCTTGCCGGGTGCGCCAAGTTCTCCAAAAACCGGGCGACCAACAACTGCTACCTGCAGAGGGTCAGCGAGACGGAGGACATGGAAGAAGAGGCGTCGGGTTTGGTTTTGGAGGGCAGCTCTCCGAAGTTTCTGGCAGGAGGCAGGAGTGGCGACGAGCGTGGTGGTTGCGCGCTGGCAAGAGCCGCCTTGGAGGCAAGCTGGAGGAGGAAGAACGCAGTGTACCAGAGTTGGTGCAAGGAGCGCATGCATCAATACTACATAGGCAGTTAGTTCGCCTGTGGTTCGCAAGACCAGGGAAGCCCTTGTCATCATTGCCCTGCCGGTTTTTGTGGAACCTCTTGGCGACTGCCGTGATGGACGAGCGCGTGTCGAACTTGCACTTCAGCCACTTTCGCTGACAGTTAACGTGCGCAGCTCCAGGGCATGGCCTCGCCTTTTGGTCCCCCCTTGCCCTTGCCTTTTGTTCTTTTGGCGTCGAAGCTCCTCCGCCGGCTGCCCGACATTCTCACTTTCAGTGTCCGGGCCCTCAACCATTTTCAGGGACCCGTTGCCGGATCCTGGTGGGAACGTCGGCCTGCCACCTTTTCCGGACTTACCGCCTTTGCCTCCTTTCCCGCGGCCCTTGACCATCCACATCGTTGCTGCTCATGAACGTCACCACCTCCATGTCCCGGCAGATGGAGAAGTTGAGCAGCAAATGTATCTCCAGCTGCTTTGGCACCAGCTTCTCCAGCGCGTTCAAGAAATCTGGGAGTGATTAATCACTGCCACAACTGGCCCTTCTCTTGTCATAGCAACTCCTGCGCGACTTTCCCCTCTCGAACGTGTCGTAGGACGTCTGATGCGCTTCCTTCCCCTGCGCTCGGAGCAAACTTCTTGTGGAGCAACCTCCAGGCTTCCAGTCCTCCACCCATTGGCGCGTTGCCCGCAATGTCACACGTTGTTGTCGAACTCGTGCACCCATTGGTCGATGAGGCCCGCCGAGACCCCGAAGATGCTGTCCAGCTCTGCCCTGGTCACACCGGCTGCCCCTTCGAAGACGCCCAACACGGAGTCCTCGAGCTTCACCGCCCATGAGACCCTGAACTTCACCTCCGCATCGCTACACCGCCCCTTCGGCAACTTCGATCACATCCGTGGACCCAATGCTGCTCCAGGGGTCTGTTCAGCGGCCTCAGTCCACCACCTGCTCGCCATCGACTTCTTCGAAGATCAGCCCGGTCACCACGTAGTGCATGTCCAGCAAATTAGCCCAGCACCACCGGGACCAACAAGGTTGTTTTCAGCAGATCCCGGACCTTTCCGCGGAATCACCCACGGTGTCCTCCACCTGGTCGTGCGGTAGAGCTCCGCTACTATCCAGACATGGCAGATGATAGCAGCGATCTATTTTCCAGCCCAGATTGGCTCCGTAGAGCACTCAAGTTCTGCACCTTGGGGAAACCCATCTTTCGCGAACCCACAAAACAGAAGGGGGAAGCGTGCCGTGAACAACTGGGACAGGGAAGGACGCCTTGTGTCCACCAAAGCAAACCAGTCCGAAATCACTGCCGTGGGTTGAACACACAAGGAAACCAGCAAAATGGCCTATCGAAGGCTCCCCCCCCACACACCGGAACAATCCGAGCCAGGATCCGACACCCCCTTGCTAGAGAAGATAGCCAGCAAACACAACGGATGGCTGAGATATGTTGAGATCCTCTTGAGGCTTCTGCTGGACCATTCCCCATGCACCCTGGGTGTGTTGAATGTAGCAGCCAGTCGCTGTCCTGCGGCATGACGAAGCCGTCCAAGCGGCTCTCTTGACTTCTTTGTGAAGTCAAGTTATGCGGCTTGATTCCACGAAAGCGCTGTGTCACAACCGTCGCCTGTGCTTGCTCGTCTTTGCTCGTGTTTCTTGGCACTCTGCAATCTGTGGTACGCATGTCCATGGCCTTCATCGACGAACCTTTGAGCCAAGGGGTGGCTGAATGGGAAAAAGGCGAAGATGGCTTTCCGAGGACCTGGAGGTGTGCCCAGCGAGGAAGCCAAAGTCTTATTCGCCGAGTCTTGAGAACCCCGCGGTTTACACATACCTGAGTCTTGGGCAACCCCAAGCAAATTATGCGATCTCACACCTCCACTTCCATTTTTTTTCTCGGTCTCTCGAAACAAAATTCCGCCCGCGAGAGTAGGACCTGCTTCATATCGACTGGGAATCTCGGGGGTCAAGCCTGTCTCTTGTGGGTCACAGTCACAATCCCCCATAGAACACCCTGTACAATCGTTTGAATTGGTTGCACCCATGACCATCAGTTTCAAGGGTTCATCAATCCAAATTGCGCTGTAAATCGGCAAGCTCGTCTGTTTCCTCGCACCGCGCAGGCTGATGGAGACTATTGGCTGTTTTGTAAATGTCAAATCTCTGCCACGCGAATTTTGCATGGCGCTGAGTCAATCTGACTCCAGCGCTCTCCAAGCGCAATACCACGCTGACTCCAGCAATAAGTGACTCACTGATGACTTGAGGCAAAATCGGATTTACTGCATCCCATCCTTTAATCTCTGTTCATCTCTGTTCCCGGGCACCGAGGCCGCAAACCCTCCATCCTACCAACATGGAAGTGCACAGCACCCCTTTCCAAAATCAATCTGGTTATTTGTTGGCGGGAGGGTATATCTTGGAATCTGGAATCTGTGCGAGAAAAAAACGTGTACCATTTGTACAGGCCAACTGCTATGCAGTGGCGGCGGAAACCGGTGAAACACTCCACACGCAACTTCAAACCAAATCACTGGCAAAGGATCAGCCCCCTTCTGCAAACTTACTCGTCAAATCATGATCTGGGAGAAGAAGGGCAAGCTCAATATTCTTTGGGCCCAATAGCATTTACATGCATTTACCTTGGATGTTGCTGGGTAATCCTCATGATCCATCATGCTTTAGTGGCAATTGAGAAGTGGCTCATTTGCAACTCGCACTTTCCAGGTTGTCCTCATTTCAAATTCGGCCTGGAAAGGCTTGGAAAGGCTTGCATCAACATGCCCCGGCGGTTGCTTAAAGCTGCTCTGGCCAGCTCTCGCATTGCAGCACTGTGGACGCGGGCCCCTGCGCCTGCGGTGCCAAGTTGACGGCAGGCCGCGGCTTTTTGGCCAGGTTCGCGCATGCTCGGAGTCGGAGCCCCGTTGGTTCATCTTCATGACGTTGCAACAGTCTTACTCAGCTACACGCCAAGCTGAAACATACATCTTGAAACTGCACAACTCACTATTCAAGACACGGCACACCACTAGTAGTATTTATTGCAACTCCAATAGTCATGCTTTCGGTCAGGCGATTGATCGGGTTCTCGCTTTCTCGTGCACACACCCACACACTCGTTCAGAACAGTACACAACTCCACACAATCACACCTGCACGACTTGTCGATGCCTTTGTGCGGTCGGCTTGCACAAATGCCTTGATTTGAGCATATCAAAGACATTCCCAGGCTGCCTTTCAGCGCGTGGGAGGGCCCAAAAGCGAGTTTGGCAATCATTGACAACCGACTGCAGATTCATACTCCACGCGTGCGTTTTTGAATCTCATTACAAAGACTGGCGGGTTTCGCCAAACATGTTGTTTTGTTGAATCTCACTAGCAGGACTGCCTGAGCTTAAGCGAAGAGGCAAACAAAAGAGAGTGCCTCAAGAGGAGATTCCTCTTGAAAGGCGGTGTCGAGGGTTCTGAATGCGAGGCTACCTGCGGCCAGCTCCTTGGAAAGCCATCGGTTGGCCGGATTCTTTATGTCCACGTCAGACGCTGCGTACCAAACAGTGACTCTGTTCAGACTGGCTTTCAACAGGAATTCACTTTACCACGGGAAGACAAGTAGCCCTGCTCAGCCGCCACAAGTGGCCTACGTCCCACCACCCAGTCAAGAAGAGCCAAATCAGTGAAACTATTTGCCTCTCAGCGTTGTGCCTTTTAGAACTCCTATAGCAACCTCCGTGTCCGTCCCACAGCCCGCGCCTGGGTCTCAGCCCTGGTCTGAAGACCAGGCAGGAGTGCATTGACGTGAGTTATGTGTCCGGGAGTGTCGTCGACCATCTCCTCACATTGCTGACAGCTGCAAAGGCAAGGTGCATGGAGGTACTTCTATTGTACATTATGTTTGTACATACACATGCATACATACACACACACAAACTCCGGTGACATACATCAACATTTGACAAGACTCTTCGGGCGAAGGCGATTACGTGGCTGGAGCGATGCGAAGCGCTGCGACAAGTATTTAGATGAGATATTGCCACCGCCTAAGGCCGATAAGTGGGTGGGCTTCGAAGGGTATGTCTGTCTGTACGGCGTTGACTTGTTTTGCGACTTTTCTTGTGTACTGGTTGGTTTGCAGCCACATCTGCCGCCAGACTCACAGACTACACGATTGAGGTCTTTGTGGCAAGTGGTTGACAAAGGGACTTGCAAAGTTCATCCCGGAGCAAAACGCTGCTTTGGCCAAAGATCAATCGAACACCAGTTTGTGGCTCATGTTCGAAAACATGCACGGGAATCGGGTAGGTTTGTTTCGCTTGGCTTAGGATGGTTTAGGGCTGGTTTACGGCTTAGGGTTTAGTTTAGGGTTAGATTTTGGTTTGGGTTGGTTTAGGTTTAACTTTCCCCGCGTTCAAAAACGAGCACAAGACACGTTCAAAAACAAAGTGCATCAAGGTGCTTCCTCTTCTTTTGACACCTATTACTGTATATTTCGATCGGACACCGCATGGGTCAAACTTGACCAACTGTGTCTTGCCGCCTAGGTGCCTCACACTGGTTTTACTGCCTTCAGACGTACAGCCGTTACCCTTTGGGAGAACACGTATGGTGTGCCTAAAGCATGCCGCACTCAATGTTGGGGTTGATATTGTGGCAGATATAGCTTTGGCTCGAGCCCAAAGCTGGGTCGAGCCCAAACGTTGCTCTTTAGGGCAAGCCTCACCATGCGTGAGAAATACCGTTTGCTGCTTTAAGGGCGCCGCTAGTCACCACTTGCTTGCCCAGAAATCACAAGGGAGTAGTAGACTCTCTCGCTGCATCAGTTCTGGCTTGAGAAGCAAGGGGATTCGGTAGAAATTCACTGGTTGGTTTTGGGTTGGGGCTGTAGAGGCCGTCATGGATTCTCGCTCAGGCCGGCAAAATGAATTGATTGGGTGCGGGTAGCTTGAAGTAAAGTGATATGTTCTTAGCTGCCATAATTCTAAGTGAGACGCGAAATGCTAAGCGCAAACGGCGTCTTTTTGGACCATTGGCCGTGAAAGTTTATATCAGGGCATTGTCAGTGGCCAGCACATCTAGATTTGTTTTTGACACGCCCTGGTAGGGATGGCCTACTGCAAAGACAAAATCCAGCACCTCGAGAAACCGCCAAGTTGAGCGATTCACAGCCAAGTTCCAGCCTCCGTCGACTCTTTGGCTGTTGCCACCTCCAGGGATGTCCAAGGCAGAAGGCACAGGTTCAAAGGATGGGCCTAACGCTGGATGGGCAATGATTCAAGCAACGCTAGAGAACTGTCCAGTCAAACAACTTGAGGTGGGGTGAACGAAAGCTAGCAGCTGCTTGCATGAGAGGCTTCAAGCGCCGAACTCAATTCTGGGGTCGACCCAAATTTGGCTCGAGCCCAAAGCTGGGTCGAGAGCCCAAACGTTGCACTTTGGGGCAAGCCTGACCATCCGTGAGAGATACCGTTTGCTGATGTTTTGGTGCGCCGCTAGTCACCACTTGCTTGCCCAGAAATAACTAGGGAGTAGTAGACTCTCTCGCTGCATCAGTTCTGGCTTGAGAAGCAAGGGGATTCGGTAGAAATTCTCTGATTGGTTGGGTTGGGGCTGTAGAGGCCGTCATGGATCCTCGCTCAGGCTGGCAAAATGAATTGATTGGGTGGGGGTAGCTTGAAGTAAAGTGTCATGTTTGTAGCTGCCATTATTCTACGAAATGCTCAGCGCAAACGGCGTGCTTTGGACCATTGGCTGCGAAAGTTGAGAGCAGGGCATTGTCAGTGGCCAGCAAATCTAGATCTGTCCGGTTTTTGACAAGAACTGGTAGAGATGGCCTACTTCAAAGACAAAATCCAGCACCTTCACGAGAAACCACCAAGTTGAATCGAGCAATTCACAGCCAAGTTCCAGCCTCCGTCGACTCTTTGGCTGTTGCCACCTCCAGGGATGTCAAAGGCAGAAGGCACAGGTTCAAAGGATGGGCCAAACGCTTGATGGGCAGTGATTCAAGCAACAACTTGAGGTGGGGTGAACGAAAGCTAGCAGCTGCTTGCATGAGAGGCTTGAAGCATGCCGAACTCAATTCTGGGGTCGACCAAAATTTGGCTCGAGCCCAAAGCTGGGTTGAGCCCAAACGTTGCTCTTTAGGGCAAGCCTCACCATCCGTGAGAGATACCGTTTGCTGCCT
>CAUJNA010003363.1:82500-172500 GCA_963377175.1 Effrenium voratum
CCTAGCAAAACATTCACATGTATTGGAAGTCGAGTCTCTAAATTAAATGACACCTCCTAGAGGTCGAGAAGCAGTCAAGCAGGAAACCAGGCATCAACCCCTGGTTGATCAATAAGGGATATCACCCCTTTAGCGCCTTTAGTGGGGACCCCTCACCACGTAGGGACGCTCCCCAATAAGTCTGCCGGTTGAAGGTTGCGGGAGCATGTCAGCCCTGCCTGGTTTGTTGAGGCGTTGGATGTCAGCCTTGCCTGGTTTGCTGAGGAGTTGGTCGCCTAGCTCGAGACTTTCGAATGGGAGGGGCTCTTGGGCGACCGGACCCTGCGGCTCCTGATAGGAAAAATTGGGCCATCCTGGGTGAAATCTGCGTGCCCGTGTCTGTCCCATATGGACCGATGTTTGGACCGAACCCATGGGTCGATGTGCGGTGGCATCCGAACACTTGTCTGAACATCGACCTGGAACAAAAGTTCCATGGTTAAACATGGTTTTCCAACTTGGGACTGCACATCACCCAAACTCAGTTCCCTACATTTGGGATTCACCTGGTTCCAGGGCCCCTTGGACAATGCATGCGGCCTCCATCCCGGACGCCTGTTCTGACACGAGGCATGCCAACAACACTCGGTGCTTGATGGGCCCTTCCAACTTGTTGGTGGTAAGCATCACCTGGATTCACTTGCGATAGAAGGGTGCACCTCGGCCCAAAAATAACCCGTGGAACCCAAATAGTCGCTTGAAAATGGCCCCCCAAAGGGTACCAAACACCAATTGCCTCAAGCGTGCATTGGATTGGCTGGCTGGGTTGGAGGAGGTTTTGAAGAGTTTCCGGCTTCCCATTTACTCTCTACGAGCCAAAGCCCTGTTTGAGGGTTGCCTGACAGGGGACCCTTCCCACATGGGGGGGAGGTCAGCTTCCTCTAACAACACTGCGCATCGTCTGTCCGATGTGTCATTCTCACGCCAAGCACATAACACCTGTACAGGGCTGGGTTGCAAGGTCTTGCCCCTTCATGCTTGCTCCCAGTCAAGTCCAAATGACGGGCCAGTTTCCTAAAGGATGACACGGTAGTCACGGTAGTTGCCAATCTTTCAGCCGGGACTCAGCAGCATATATAGGGATAAAATAGAGAAAGGGGCAGTGCTCCATACAAGACAGCACAACCATCTTGCTTGTTCCGGGCTTGGCGGATAAGGGCGGCACCCTACGTGACTGTTGTGCTCACTAGCCAGAATATCATTGCCAGGCTTCAAAACCAGCTAAAGCCATGGACGGAATTCTGCCAACGGCGCGTCTTACAAATCTTTGGAATCCCGTTGCCGCACCCGGGACAGCGAGCGGCAATGCGCCACCGCCCCAAAGTCAGCCGTTCAATGGTCTATCATTTGCTTGTTGCTCTGCCCTTAGGTACCGGATAACAGCGCAGCCGCAGCCAATAGATTAGCAACAATGGCAGCAAATAAGTCTGAGGAGAGCACTAAAGGGGAAGCTCGCATATGTTGCAAGACTTTCTATGTGTATATATATATATAACAATATAATATGAAGTGTCTCAGAGAACTGTCCGACCCCGTTTGCCACAATTACCGCCGGCGCAACCACCCTCGTGCTTTTCTGCTCTCTGACCGCAGAAAACTTCCGGTCTTCGTTCGCTCCCGAGAATTCTTATTCATGAGCGATCCTGCAGGGAAGGATGTCTTTAACGTGAAATGACACATACTCACTCTAGGTGTTCGTTGGGACTGGCCTAAAAGGATACCTATGATCCCTATCACATTTCAGGCTGGTCTCAGTTGTTCAGTGACCCTGGAAAAGAAGGGAACCCTTTTTGGGGAAGACCATTTTTAGTGGGGCAGACACCAAAAAAAAGGAAAAAGGGTGCCGAACAACTGAGTGGTTTGAGCCCTCTGAAAGCGCCAATCCGCACGCCAATCCGCGAAGGCACCCAGAAAGCAACCCAGCTGCGATCGCTTTCAGGTCTCCTCGTGGCGACTGGAGGCGTGGTGACTGGAGGTCGGTGATGGGGCCGAGGCTCGTCTCCAATTGCACCTCCTGGGATTCAGAACTCAACCTATGAAACATATTTGAGCCTTCCAGCATACCCTGTCACCCATGCGTGGTTTGCGACTTTTCGGGGGAACCAGGCATAGGCCATTCAGAGATGGATGGGCACACTTATGCCATTCGCGTGCCGGCCACATTGCCCTCCCGACTGAGCAAACAACCTCTATCTGGTGCCGTTGAGCTGAATTTCAGTCCCGAGTCACACATTGCCAAGCTGGGAATTGGTTTTCTGCGTGACCCTCTCAGCCTCTCTCTCTCCCCCCCTCTCTCTCTCTCTCTCTCACTTTGAGAGGCAATCAACCTTGCCGAGACTCGACAGCCTTCAGAAGGCCAGTCTCGAGCTTCTTGAGCGTAACCTCTCACAAAGTCAATGGACGGAGAATCCTAGAATTGGGGACCCACTTGTTTTTTTGAAAGCTTGAAGGCAAACCCGAATGCAACCCATCATATGTCTTGTCGACAGCACATGCATATATATATATATATGTATATATATATATATATATTATATGCAGTGCAAACAGGATGGTCCAGACTCTTCACCCTTGTGTGCAACAGGGCATCTAGCCCTTGGATTTTGAGTCATGCCTACCTTACAGGAAGCCTTCTTTGGCGCCGCACCTCAACGTAGCCCATGAAGGCTCCAAGCTGTTTCGCCATCCAGCCCTGCTCGTGCTGCATCTTCGCCTCGCATGTCTTTTGGCTGACCATGTCCTTTTTGCGAGGGTACTCTTTTCATGCCTGATTGAAAGGGAGATCAAAGGGAAACTCGGAATTTGGGCCTCTCCTGCTTGGCAACCGAAGGCATTCGCTGGCCTGGTGTCTCCAAAGGTACAGATCATCCATGAAAAGAGTATCCAACGTGAAAGCTCGACATAGCACTGTGAAGTGGTCCATCTTTCTCGAATGTGTAACCAGGGTTTTTTGAAGCAAGGATGAGTATGTGTGCTTGAACTGCTTTGCATTGCCGAGTCCTGAAGGCCATTTGGAAGCACCGCTTGCCGTTGAGACTACTTGCATAGCGACCGCTTCGGCAGCAACCCTGGCACATGTCGACTTGCATGGTGACTATCCGCACTGCGCAGGCTGCTTGCGGCTTGGTTTGGGTATCTAGGCAGGCTTGCCCGATTTCTGCTTGCGTAGTCATAAAAAGACTGCCATGCAGACAAACAGGCACGCACGCACAAACTCTCAGCTGCGTCGTCAGGCTGAGGCATCTTTGCGTGTTCACGGTCCTTGAGACAGCTCTCCCTCCCTATCCAACAAAAACTTTGCCTACCAAACGGTGATGCCCCAAATCGGCTCGAGCAGAGACACATTGGGATCCTGTTTCTTCCGGCGCTTTGTGTTGGGGCTTGTAATCCCCGAGGTAAAAGGTCAGTCGACAAAACAGGTTTGGGATGCTTTCTTCATGTGATCCATTGATGGACGAGTGGCCCAACCATGGCACCTAAACCAACCCTGCCAAACAAACAAAGAACATATCCAAGGATGACACAACAGCAACGAGAACATGCCACAATGAACATAGAACAGTAAAAACAACGACATGTACTATACACCGCTGCAGCTTCAAACGCAAAACATCCACAGCACCGCAGTGCACACCTTTTCCTTTGTCAAGGCGCCATGTCCAGTGCTCGAGCCGGACCCCGCAAACGTAAGCCTCAGTAGGCAGCCGTCCATGGTTTGGCTGTTTAAATTGGGCAGGTCAGACTTTACGAAGCTAAAGGAATCCAAGAGCATGTGGAAAGGGGCCTGAAAGGGGGAAAAGTGCTTTTTGTTAATCTTGCGCTTCTTGTGGGAAGAAAAGCCCAACTCTCCTTTGGG
This sequence comes from Effrenium voratum, assembly GCA_963377175.1. Taxonomy (NCBI): domain Eukaryota; class Dinophyceae; order Suessiales; family Symbiodiniaceae; genus Effrenium; species Effrenium voratum. Next base: position 86,396 of record CAUJNA010003363.1, read on the forward strand.
GAATCAGCTGAACTGGGGAATCAACTGGAAGATACAAGGGAGAAAGCGGTGTGCTGAACAACTGGGTAGCATTATGCATGCTTGCTACGCAAAGGAAGCATCCAGCCATTCCCAGTGCTGTGGAAATCTGTCCCTGTGGTCGTTGCGAGCTAATTGCTTGAGCGGAACATATGTGTTCTTCCCCTCCTTGAGCGCACGTTGACATGAAAAGGAAATGCCAAGAGCAGCGCAGCCTGCGCATGCCTGCGCACCAGCGAGTCGGTTGCGGCCAAGCGGCATCCGAAAAGAAACCTCAGATCAACGTCAAAACGAGGGCACGCGTCAAAATTCGCACTCCTCCAAATGGCCACAGCTTCAGCTCGAAAATCCAGATTTAGCAGCCAACGGCTACATGTGTGGCGTCTGTTGGTGTGATGCTCCAGGTTCCCTGCATCTTTTTCTGTATTGGTGTGTTTGGACAGTCCAACGCCTGATGCCCAGTGGTTTCCACGGGGAAACAGGCTTGTTGTGCTTTGGTTCTCATGTTTTGCTTGGTTAAATCGAGAACCCCATTGAAAGGAACAAAGAACCAGGGGTTCAGTGGAGACATCTTCTAAGTGCCTGTCAGTCGGCCCCAAGGTTGCTTGCTTGCTTTGCTTGCTTGCTTGGTACTTGACTCATTTGCGTGACTTTCTTGTTTGCCTGACTTGACGTGTTTGCTTGCTTGCTTGTTCGCTTGGTTGTTTGCTCACTTGATTTGCCTGCCTGCCTGCCTGCCCGCCACTCACCCTCCCTGCAGCTCTGGGAGCTCCTCAATCTCGATGGCTGCGCCGCCATCGGTGTCGAGCCTCCAGTCGTGCGGTCTGACACGTCAACATCCGGCCACTTTTCACCAGCCTCACGCTACGCTGGATGCTTTGAAGGCAAAAACCCATGGAAATCCCGTCATTTTGGAGCACGAGAAAAGTCCTGGATTTGCCTGGCCTTCCTTCCTACTTTTGCCCCTGGTCTCATGCCTGTAAATGCTCAGGAAACCCAGGAATCGGCGCACCAGCAACCCACTCAGAGAGAAATTCGGCACCGGTTTCCAGCCAAGTGACAGCTTGAAGAATGTCCACCTCAGTGTGAGTCTGTGACGAGGCTTGGGCTTCAATCAACTTTGGTTGAACAGCCTCCTTTTGGTTTCCATTTAAAGGGCAGGGGGCTGTTTCAGCAACATCCAAGCCGGTTCTTTCTCCCTGTGTACGCCGTGGCCATGGTTCAGAGGAAGCCGCTGACCATCCCCACCCCCAAGCAACTGGGTCATTTTTGACCATGGCACACGGGCGGCGTTTTTTTGGACCAACTGGATTGACGGCTCATATTGGTTCTGGCCATCCGGGGGAGCTGGGGCCCCGGAGCCCCGGGACCACCCGGCGCCATCTAAGCCATGCTTTGCCAGGTCACGCATCGTGCACATCTAGCTCCAAGGCCTCGAAATAGGTCTGCACCTCGCAGCATGCTTCATACGGCAGGGGTTCTTAGCCTACGGTGTAGTGGTTCCCATTTGATGAAGCCCAAGCGTGGACAAACCTGAGTTTAAATGGGCTCCAAGCACTCCTACTGTCCTGAGTGACTCTCTGGTCACAAATGATGGCAGTGTCTCCACATGACTGATGTGCGTGGCTCTGCTCCAAGGAATCAGGGGGACAGGAGTCCAGAAACCCTTGAAGCCGGAATCACTGCAGCGAATCTGCAGTATGCACTGTAAGACATACACCTGCCCGAAGGTTGACAAATCTGCTGCTTGGTATCCCAGGGACAAAGGCGTCAAGCAGCTGCATTTTTGCACACGCCGCTCGGTAAGGGAGTGGCAATGCCGGCAAAACATCGGCCAACAACGCGAACTCTAGATTTATGCGATGTTGGCAATACTCAGGAATGGAAGACGCTGCGCATTGCATGCCCACTTAGCAGGCATTGTCCAAACATGCTCCAGACTGTTTACTTCCCTTACTTTGAGCATCAACAAGATTGCGTTGTTGTTGGGCAATTGTTGGGATGCTTCGAATTCATTCCATGTTCGTATGTGTCTGTCGTTTCTCACTGAAGTTAGCTCGCAGCAATCACAGCGTCTGGCTCACAAGCTGATTGTCGTTGCTTTGAGGTCTCTCAGGTGAAGAAACTTGTACCTGCTTAATGCCCACTAAACATCAGTATTGTGATTTAACCAATCATCACATGTCCGGGCAGATCACTCGCAATGCATCAAGTCAATGTCTTGACAAACTAGGTTGTTCAAAAGGGGGGGAGCCCAAAGTTTTTCTTTAGTGGACCCCACTACAGCAAGAGACAAAATTATCATCTGGCAGAACAACCCAAACGAATGAGGCCCGCACCTCTTTTTTGTGCATATTCTCCTCGAGCTCGACTAGGCTGATATAGCCAGAATCGTCGGCGTCCAGATTGGTGAACAAAGATCTCACCTTTTGTATATGCGCCTAAGGTCGTGGCTGCACGCCTCTAAACCTCTGTTCCACCGCCTCACGCCAATGACCCTGATGGAGGCTGAGTAAAATTAGGATTCAATCATGTGCCTACAAAGTTCCACATGATATATGTCAAACGACAATGCTGTCCCCTTCGACATTTGCATTGAAATTTTGGTTTCTCAGCATTTGTGCTGCGGGACTGTGCAGTCTAGTAGCCTCCTTATTCGCAATGATGTTCTGCATGATCATATCCTGACCAAGCTCACGGAAACCATGCTGACTGCCAGAGTTGCCGTGTTCGGCTGTTGCATTGGTACCGCGTGCTTCTAGCAAATGGGCCGCTGCAGCTGGATGCAGTTGTTGTTCTTAGAGTCAACATGATGGGAACCAGTATTCACACGCAATGCAAGGGATGGAACCGCAATGAATGCACTGACACCCAGCAAAGCTGGTGTGCCCAGCAAGCTGCAAACTGAGGCCGGCGCATGATCGCTTTGTGCAGATTCTATAGCACTTTGACAGAAAACGCCTGTCACCTGGCCGTTGCGGTGGTGTAGTTGGTAACCATAAAACAAAATGTATAGATTGCGGCAGCCACTCACCGAAGTGGGACTGAACAGCCGCCATGCCGGCACAGCTGCAGTCGCAAGTGGCACAAGGTGTATCCAGCAAGTTGCTCTGCGCCACTCGCACATGCCCAGGAGGCAGTGCACTGTTCATACACAAGACGCTCAACAAGACACTAAGCAAGTCAAGTTTGCGCACGCATTGAGAGCCACCGACACGCACAAGGTGAAGTGTGGTGCTCAAATACAAGTTGCTTCACTGAGATGCAAGCAAGTCAAGTTTTCTTACCACCCACGCACGCAGGGTAGAGTGTGGTGCTGATATACAAGATGCACCACTAAGAGTCAAGCAAGTCAAGTTTTCTCACGTGAAGGGTAAACAAGCCGTTTACTCACTTCGTGGATGGCTTTGGTCACGTATCCGTTCCCTGCAATGGGCTATAGCCAATCAAGGATCTTCGTGTCGAGCGATCGCCGGTTGTTCTGGCCAGTGAGCCAGCCGAGCAGCCTTTGTAGATTCTCAAAGCAGTCTCTTTCCGTCAGACTGGAGTCGCGAATAGCGTTTCCACACTGCCATGCGATGTGCGACCAATGCGCACGGTCGGCATTGAGGCCGCAATGAGGCCAGACGATTGCCTGTGTAGTGGCATGGAATTGGTCACTTGCAAGCTTTCCTTGAGCCATTCGGCGATAGCAAGGTTGGCTCACTGCGGCTCCGGTGAAAACTGCGAAGCGACGCCCCGAGCAGAGGGCCGCCCTACAGGCCGCCGCCGCGCCTGGCTTCGTAGGGGGAAGCGCAGTAAGCGTCACGCCTAGCACCACTCTGGCTGTTGCACAGCCAAAAAAGTGTATAGACTGTGGCAACGGCCATTCTGAACAGCCGGCATCCTGGCACCGCTGCAGTACCCTACATGCCCAGGAGGAGTGCGCTGTTCACACACACAAGATGCTCAGCCACAAGCAAAGTAAGTCAAGTTGCACACACATTGAAAGCAAAGGGTGGAGTACGCCGCTCATCTAGAAGAGGCTTCTCCAAGAGTCAAGCAAGTCAAGTTTTCTTACGCAGTCACATCCGCGAAGGTGTGAGGCAAACGACCTGTGCCTCACATGATGTACTTCGCCCAGCACACGAGGGCAACACGGCAGGTGCACTGTTTGCCACACAGATGCGCGTAAGGGGTTGTCAGGCTGTTTACACACTCCGTGGGTGCGGTTGGTCAAGCACCTGTTCCCTGCATCGCGCGCGCCAGTCGAGGATTTTCGAATCGAGCGAGTGCCGATTATTTTGGCCAGTGGGCCAACCTAGCCGCCTTGGAAGAGTATCAAAGCAAACGCTTTCTGTCAGACTGGAGGGGGAACCAGCGCTTCGCTGCCAAATGATGTGAGCCCAATGTAGTTGATGATGAAGACGCCGTCACGCTGCAGCATCTTTCCGTCAAGAAAAACGATCAGGGCGCTCACCATTCACCACGATCGTCACGATCATCGCGCAGGCCTCTGATCCTTTTCTTCAATCGTCTCTAAACTTGGGCGTTGTGCGCTGGACTTGCGCCGGCTCAGAGAAGCAAGCGCTCGGCATCGGGCCCCCAGCGCTCGGCCTTCCTGTCAGTCAAGCGCCCAGCCTGAAATGCGCGAGGCGCTGCTTGCAAGAGCCGGGGAGAAGGCCATCTGTAGCTACAGATCAAGCGTGTCTTGTCCTGCGGGATAGACTTCTCGCCGGGTGACCGACTCGTAGGCCACTGCAGTCGGTGAAGCAATCCATCGGCACTCCTTGATGCGCGCCATCTGGCACAAAGTCAGCTTGTTGCTCTCGTGTAGCAACTCCCCTGTTCTGACTGACACCAACGTGGCAACCTCCCGTCCTGCGATGGCCGCCGGATCTCCGCGTGCGACGTGGAGTAGCAGATTCTCTTGGCCTTCGAGGACGTGCGCAACTCCTCCATGATCTTGACATCCTCGAGTCCAAGCATGTGTGTTGGTATCCTGCCCATTGTGATGGGTCGGGCCTGTCATCCACCAGTAGGATCGGAATGCCTTCTTGAGCATCCTTGCTGGCACTTGCTGCATTATGTGTGCGGAACCACCAAGCATCGCCGGAACTCTCCTCGAAACCACCCTCTGGAACACCTCCCCTCAGAACCGCCCCAGACCAGCCCGAACCTTAACTGGTCACAGATTGCAAAGTCTCAAGCTGTTGGGGGAAAGTAAAGCCACAAACCAAACAGACTACTCAAACGAGCATTCAAATCAACCAGCCAAATCACTCAATCAACCGACCAACCAACAAACTAATCAATCTGCCAAACCAACCAGCCAACCAATAACCAACCAACCAAACAACCAACCAACCGAGCGAGCGAGCGAGCAACCTCTTCTACCAATCAACCATTTCAATGATTTCAATCGATCGATCGATCAACCAATCACATCAACAAAGCGAAATCAACCAGATAGCAAACGTTCAAGCAAACAACTCGTCAGTCAACTTGCCAACCATTCACACACCCCCACACTCACTCCCTCCCTCACTCAATCAAGCAGTCAACCAATCAATCAACCAATCAATCAATCACTCAATCACTCAATCAATCAACCAGTGAGTCAACCAATCAACCAGCAACCAACCAATCAATCAAATGTTTTTTCTGGCCTTCAGCTAACCTATCTGTGTGTCTAGTTGTTACCCATGTGCAAACCTGGAACTGACAAAGTGCAAAGGACAGCGCGCGCCACAAAAACCTACACACCTAGACACCTTTCGCGTGTCGATTCTTCAAACACAGTGAAACCAACTTGCAGGGGTTCCATCGTTGGTTCGTTCTTGCGGAGCAATGGGACAAGAGGCAAGAGGCCCCTCAAGCTAATTTTCGACTGTCATCCTACGACTTAAACGACACACGAATCATGCGGCCAAGGCGCTACGTTGAGAACTGCAAAATACGAGAAAGCTATGTAAAAGAGCAGCAGCATTACCTCGTGCGACCCCGGCCAGCGAAGCCCACTTAGATTGAGATGAGTCTCCGTAAGCTTTAGATTGCCATTGCTCCCTAACGTTGCCCCTCCTCACAGACACATGCCATCTTGTTCGCGCGGGCCATAAGCTACAGCGCAACATAGGGCAAGCGCGTTCGGCGTCTGAAAAATGAAAGCCTGCTTTGCGCAGCATCCGCTCAGTCCACATCAGAAGAAAAGGAGAAGGGCAAAGCAGTCAAGAAGTTCAAGAAGTGAAGAAGGGAAGGAAAAGGGAAGAAGAGACGAGGGCGGGGACGGGCAAGAAAGTACAGAACAAGGCAGGGCAAGCAAGCAAGGATTCAAGGAAGCAAGGAAAAGGGCAAACATGGTAGCTGGAAAGGACGCAAGGAAGAAAGGATGCAGGCGAGAAAGGACCTAAGGAAGCAAGGAAGGCAAGAAAGGAACTAAAGGAACACAGGTAGAAGAAATAACGATTCGATCCAAAACCGAAGAGAAATACGCGCGCGGGCAAGGAAGCAAGGGTGGGAGTCAAGATGTGAGGAACCCGTGACGAGGGGAAGTCAAGAAGCGCAGAAGTGAGGGAGCAACGGCCAGGCAGCGACGAGACACGCCGGCCAGCGGCAACCAACCAACCAACCAACCAAGCAACCAAGCAACCAAGCAAGCAAGCAAGCAAGCAAGCAAGCAAGCAAGCAAGCAAGCAAGCAAGCAAGCAAGCAGGCGTCAATCAGGCAGGCACACAGACAGGCAAGCCAGTCTGAAGGAAGGCGCGGCAGAGAAAGGCGCGAAGCGTGGAGTGGAAGCAGGGCGGAACCAAGGATGCGAGAAAACACCAGCTAAGATAGAAAGGAAAAGGGGGCACCAAAACAAGGACGGAAGGAAACAAAATGCGGGACGCACGGACAAGGGACAAGGAAAGAAAAAAGAAGAAAGCAAGCGAGCAAGCAAGCAAAAAAGCAAAAAAAACAAAGAGGCGAAGCAAAGCAAAGTTGAAGAAGCAAAGAAGCAAAGCAAAGCAAAGCAAAGCAAAGCAAAGCAAAGCAAAGCAAGCAAAACAAACCAAAGCAAGCAAAGCAAGCAAAGAAGCAAGGCAAGGCAAGGCAAGGCAAGGCAAGGCAAGGCAAGCCAAGGCAAGGCAAGGCAACGCAAAGAAGCAAAGGAAAGCAAGCAAAGTAAGTAAGCAAAGCAAAGCAAACCAAAACAAAGCAAAGCAAAGCAATGCAAAGTTAAAGAAGCACAGAAGCAAAGCAAAGCAAGCAAAGCAAGCAAAGAAGCAAGCAAAGAAGCAAGCAAAGAAGCAATTCACGCAAGCAAGCAAGCAAGGCAAGGCAAGGCAAGGCAAGGCAGGGCAAGGCAAGGCAAGGCAAGGCAAGGCCAATCAAAGCAAGGCAAGGCAAGGCCAATCACAGCAAGGCAAGGCAAGGCAAAGCAATGCAAAGTTAAAGAAGCAAAGAAGCAAAGCAAAGAAGCAAAGCAAGAGGCAAGGCAAGGCAAGGCCAAGCAAGGCAAGGCAAGGCAAGGCAAAGTAAGCAAGCAAAGAAGCAAAGCAAAGCAAGCAAAGCAAGCAAGCAAGCAAGCAAGCAAGCAAGCAAGCCAGCCAGGCGAGGCGAGGCGAGGCGAGGCGAGGCGAGGCAAGGCAAGGCAAGGCAAGGCAAGGCAAGGCAAGGCAAACAAAGCAATGCAATGCAAAGCAAAGCAAGGCAAAGACGCAACGAAGCAAAGCACAATAAGCAAGCAAAGACGCAAAACAAGGCAAGGCAAGGCGAGGCGAGGCAAGGCAAGGCAAGCAAAGAAGCAAAGCAAGCAAGCAAGGCAAGGCAAGGCAAGGCAAGCAAAGCAAACAAAGCAAGCAAAGCAAGCAAAGCAACGTAAGCAAGCAAAGAAGCAAGGCAAGGCAAGGCAAGGCAAGGCAAGGCCAAGCAAAGCAAGGCAAAGTAAGCAAGCAAAGAAGCAAAGCAAGCAACGCAACGCAACGCAACGCAACGCAACGCAACGCAAGGCAACGGAAGGCAAGGCAAGGCAAGGCAAGCAAAGCAAGCAAAGCAATTCAAAGCAAAGGAAACAAGCAAGGAAGGCGCGAAGGGGGCAGGCCAGCGAGAAGAGAGCGACCACATGAAGGAATAGGGTAAGACAGAGCGGGGGGGGGGGGAAGCAAGGAAGCAAACATGATGCAAACCAGACAGGAGAGAAAGCACGACCCCCAGGAAACGGGAGCAAGGAAGCGAGCAACTAGAAATTCAGAAAGCAAGAAAGCGAGCAAGCAAGCAAGCAAGCAAGCAAGCAAGCAAGCAAGCAAGCAAGCAAGCAAGCAAGCAAGCAAGCAAGCAAGCAAGCAAGCAGCCAAGGCAAGGCAAGGCCAAGCAAGGCAAGGCCAAGCAAAGCAAGGCAAAGTAAGCAAGCAAAGAAGCAAAGCGAGCAACGCAACGCAACGCAACGCACCGCAACGCAACGCAACGCAAGGCAACGGAAGGCAAGGCAAGGCAAGGCAAGCAAAGCAAGCAAAGCAAGCAAAGCAAAGCAAGCAAAGCAAAGGAAACAAGCAAGGAAGGCGCGAGAAGGGCAGGCCAGCGAGAAGAGAGCGACCACATGAAGGAATAGGGTAAGACAGAGCGGGGGGGGGGGAAGCAAGGAAGCAAAAATGATGCAAACCAGACAGGAGAGAAAGCACGACCCCCAGGAAACGGGAGCAAGGAAGCGAGCAACTAGAAAATCAGAAAGCAAGCAAGCAAGCAAGCAAGCAAGCAAGCAAGCAAGCAAGCAAAGCAAGCAAGCAAGCAAGCAAGCAAGCAAGCAAGCAAGCAAGCAAGCAAGCAAGCAAGCAAGCAAGCAAGCAAGCAAGCAAGCAAGCAAGCAAGCAAGCAAGCAAGGCAAGCAAGCAAGGCAAGGCCAAGCAAAGCAAGGCAAAGTAAGCAAGCAAAGAAGCAAAGCAAGCAACGCAACGCAAACGCAACGCAACGCAACGCAACGCAACGCAACGCAAGGCAACGCAACGCAAGGCAAGGCAAGGCAAGGCAAGGCAAGGCAAGCAAAGCAAAGAAAGCAAAGCAAAGGAAACAAGCAAGGAAGGCGCGAAGGGGGCATGCCAGCGAGAAGAGAGCGACCACATGAAGGAATAGGGTAAGACAGAGCGCGGGGGGGGGGGAAGCAAGGAAGCAAAAATGATGCAAACCAGACAGGAGAGAAAGCACGACCCCCAGGAAACGGGAGCAAGGAAGCGAGCAACTAGAAATTCAGAAAGCAAGAAAGCGAAAGCAAGCAAGCAAGCAAGCAAGCAAGCAAGCAAGCAAGCAAGCAAGCAAGCAAGCAAGCAAGCAAGCAAGCAAGCAAGCAAGCAAGCAAGCAAGCAAGCAAGCAAGCAAGCAAGCAAGCAAGCAAGCAAGCAAGCAAGCAAGCAAGCAAAGCAAGCAAGGGCAAGCAAGGCAAGGCCAAGCAAAAGCAGGCAAAGTAAGCAAGCAAAGAAGCAAAGCAAGCAACGCAACGCAACGCAACGCAACGCAACGCAACGCAACGCAAGGCAACGGAAGGCAAGGCAAGGCAAGGCAAGCAAAGCAAAGGAAACAAGCAAGGAAGGCGCGAAGAGGGCAGGCCAGCGAGAAGAGAGCGACCACATGAAGGAATAGGGTAAGACAGAGCGGGGGGGGGGGAAGCAAGGAAGCAAAAACGATGCAAACCAGACAGGAGAGAAAGCACGACCCCCAGGAAACGGGAGCAAGGAAGCGAGCAACTAGAAATTCAGAAAGCAAGCAAGCAAGCAAGCAAGCAAGCAAGCAAGCAAGCAAGCAAGCAAGCAAGCAAGCAAGCAAGCAAGCAAGCAAGCAAGCAAGCAAGCAAGCAAGCAAGCAAGCAAGCAAGCAAGCAAGCAAGCAAGCAAGCAAGCAAGCAAGCAGCCAAGGCAAGGCCAAGCAAGGCAAGGCCAAGCAAAGCAAGGCAAAGTAAGCAAGCAAAGAAGCAAAGCAAGCAACGCAACGCATCGCAACGCAACGCAACGCAACGCAACGCAACGCAAGGCAACGGAAGGCAAGGCAAGGCAAGGCAAGGCAAGGCAAGCAAAGCAAGCAAAGCAAAGCAAGCAAAGCAAAGGAAACAAGCAAGGAAGGCGCGAAGGGGGCAGGCCAGCGAGAAGAGAGCGACCACATGAAGGAATAGGGTAAGACAGAGCGGGGGGGGGGGGAAGCAAGGAAGCAAACATGATTCAAACCAGACAGGAGAGAAAGCACGACCCCCAGGAAACGGGAGCAAGGAAGCGAGCAACTAGAAATTCAGAAAGCAAGCAAGCGAGCGAGCAAGCAAGCAAGCAAGCAAACAAGGCAAGGCAAGGCAAGGCAAGGCAAGGCAAGGCCAAGCAAGGCAAGGCCAAGCAAAGCAAGGCAAAGTAAGCAAGCAAAGAAGCAAAGCAAGCAAGCAAGCAAAGCAAAGTAAGCAAAGAAGCAAAGCAAGCAACGCAACGCAACGCAACGCAACGCAACGCAACGCAACGCAACGCAACGCAAGGCAACGGAAGGCAAGGCAAGGCAAGGCAAGCAAAGCAAAGGAAACAAGCAAGGAAGGCGCGAAGAGGGCAGGCCAGCGAGAAGAGAGCGACCACATGAAGGAATAGGGTAAGACAGAGCGGGGGGGGGGGAAGCAAGGAAGCAAAAACGATGCAAACCAGACAGGAGAGAAAGCACGACCCCCAGGAAACGGGAGCAAGGAAGCGAGCAACTAGAAATTCAGAAAGCAAGCAAGCGAGCAAGCAAGCCAGCCAGCAAGATCGAGCAAGCAAGCAACTCCAGCCACCCAGCCAGCAACTCAGCGAGAAAAAGAAAACCAGCAAACAAGCAAGGGAAGGAGTGAAGCAAGCAAGGACGGAATGAAGGCAGCAAACAAGAAGTACCCAATGCATCTTATTGCAGAGAAAAAGGAAGGTGGAAAGCAAGGTTACAAGAAAGGAAGGAAGCAAGAAAGCAAGCAGGCAAACAAGCAGGAAGGAAGGAAGAAAGCGAGCCAGGAAGCAAACAAGAAAGCAAGGAAGCAAGCAAGCAAGCAAGGAAGGAAGGCAAGCAGGCAGGAAGAATCCGCCACCCGAAACAAGGTGGCCTACGTTTCCCCCTTGAGCATCACCCAACAAAATGATAGTTTTTTAACAGTGGCTCTAAAGCATGATGTTCAGATCCACCAAAACGGCTATGCAATCTCTGCGCAGCACGCCCAGAACAAGGCTCTTCGTGCGTCCCCCTCAAATATTTTCTCACCAAAAAACAGCTCAATCCAACCAAATCGGGAGATGTAAGGCCTCCTGCAGAACAAGCGCTCGTTTCATACGATACCTGCTCTTGCTCTACCCTCATGCGTCAATGAGCCACAAGAATCTCGAAAGCAACAGCATTGCTTAGGCGTCCTCTTGGCTCGACTTAGGTCACCAGGCGCTCGTTGTTCAAACAAACTTTAAAAGACTCTGGCGTCCTCCCGCTGACGTGGAACCCACCAACTCCTTTTGTCCCTTCCCACACGTAAACTGCTAGAATCCTCGGATTCTTTTGTGCATACCCTATCCATGCTTCTTTTTCTCAAGTCATTGGGGCAACGGACCATCATTCACAAACCTGAACCGGGAGCAAGGGACCGTCAAGAAAGAAAACAGTGTTGCGGGCGGCCCCTCCGCTTTTGTAAGGTCTTGGTTGGTGTTTCATTTGCTTCGGCATTTTCAAGTTGCCATGCAAAGAACAGCACGTCCAAGCTGGGTGCCGAGCCGGGAGCCTGCAACAAATTCCGCTAGTTTGAGTCACGTCTAAAACATGTCGTCGCATCGCGTTCCCTACGCTGACGCGTGCCTGGCGCAACGCGTCAGCCGAATGTTGGGTTGCGCCATGCATGGGCCTAGCGCGACCCTAACGCCTGGACCTCGGAAACGAGGCAAGGGCCTTAGGAGCCCCTCCCACGCGCCTTACGTGCCGAATATAGGCATGCCTGTAGTTTTGCGGCCTTCTGTGAGCTACAAGACTACCAAGAGCGTAAGGGAATCTTCACCACAGCCTGCTGCGAAGGAACAACCTGTTCTCGAACCTGTTCGACAACTGCTGTCTCCATACGCTTGTGTAATCAAAACACATGGACATGAAGCGGTGATGATTGAACCAAGGCTTATGGCAATGCTTACGCATCATGTTCCCTCAACATCTGCTTAGGCCGCGTTACGCCTATGCAGCATCTGCTTACGCAACAGGTTGACATGACAAGGGTCCTTATTAAACATGTACACCGAGGTTTTAGATGTTGCGTTGGTGGTCTATCCCATTCCTGGCCTGGGGTTTTCATTCCAACGTGCGCCGTGGAATTTGGCCATCCACAGTTGACTGGGCAACATTCAGCATTCCCAAGCTGGCAGAATGGACTCCCGCTGCACTCCCCCCCTGGCCGGTAGCCAAGTAACGCACCAGGGGGAGACCAGCTGCATGGGGCGAATGGCCAACTCCCAGCTGAGACCCCCGGAGATGCTCCTAGGCTGGTTGGTTGGTTGGCTTGGTGGGATTGGAGGGAAAACACGACACCACCTGGGTGGGCGTTGGTGCTGAAGACGAAAAGTGCAGCAGGAGAATGGAAGAAGAGGCGCCTCTTGTTGGATGATAGGGGGCAACTAAATTAAAGCAAGCTGGCGCCCCTATTCGGAGAAACACCCAGATATCCAACAGTCATATTTGCTTGGCGCTTATTTGCTACTTGCAAGAAGGACGCTGTGCATTTGGGGACTTCACAAATGGTTGCTCCAAAGTCCCTACCGGGGTTGGCGTCCCTGGTGAAGGGTAACCAAACTAGGTCCTCCAGTAGAGAGGTTAGAATAAGGGTACCCTTTTTTCTGTAGTCTGCTTTAGTGGGGGAACCCTCCCCCAAAAAAGGGTAAAAGGGCACTACTGGGGGACCTAGCAAAGGAAATCAAACCAACTTTCTGCTGGACAAATCCTTTCGATGCTCAGGCCACCGATTTGTGTTGCACGGAGCAAATGGGTGCAGAGACTGGAAAGCACTTATCTCCTGCGGCGGTTCACGGGTTCAAGATGATGCTCACAATCAACATGGGGGCCGGCAATGTCAAGCAACGTGCGCTCTCTCTCTCTCTCTCTCTCTCGCTCTCTCTCTCTCTCTCTCTCTCTCCCGCTCTCCCTCTCTCCCTCTCTCCCTCTCACAGCTTTAGCTTCCACAGCAGTACCTACATAACTCACTTTCTACTTCTTACACGCATACATCTGCACAACTGCGATAATTCACAAACAGGGCATGTATAAGGAATCCGCATGTAAAGAAGCATAAACGCGCATGAGCTCGTTCAAGTGAGCTTGTTGAGATTTGTGCAGATGGTTGCCCAGCCTTCAACAAACACACCTGCAGTTCTCACCACTGCCAGCTGAGTGTCATAAACAGTGTCAGCATCGAAGTGTACAAGTTGGACCAATACAACTCGAGGTCACTGAGCACGTCGGCGTGCACACCTCGCCAAGCATCTGCGAAAGTGCCCATAGCGCAGAGGTTAAGATCTACAGACCGCGCTCCATCACAAGCTTTCTGATTGCTAACAACTCATCGCGATCAGGAATCGATAGTGAACCACGTCCGACACAAAAAGGTTTCCCAAAGATGCCGATGCATTCCATATCTACCCATGCCCCTGACTGACAGCTGCCAACTGACAGCCATATGGCTGTGGGTCAAAACCAATGGGATTCCATTTTGGGGTAGGTGAATTCACCAACCATTTTGGGCTTTATTTTAGTGGTTGGATTGGGATGTTCACTGGGGGTACGGGCTTTGGATTTTGACCCTGGAACCATATCCCTCCAGCTCAGGTTCTTGCCAGCATGGAGCTCCTCTTCTATCAGGAACATCACAGCCGCTTGGGTAAAGACAATGCCAAACCTGGGCCGCGAGTGGCAAGGCCAATATGGCTCAAAAATGGGCACCCAAAATGGAACACTGGTAAATGGAACCAAGGACTAAAACCTGCGCTCCCCATGGTGATTTAATTTTGACCCACACCCCATATCTGCCAAGGTCCAGGTCGCATTCGGAACCCGGGAAACAAGCTTGAAGGTGCTTGACGCCATTGGAATTCTTCGTTACATGGAAGATATCCGAGGTTGGTACACCCCCTCAATTGGAACCTCGTGATTCGGATGCTGTTGGAGACAACCATCCGGAATTTAAGCTCTTCAAGAGGTGCATGACCCATCTCATTGACTCCAAGTGCCAACTCTTGTTGCAACTATTGAAGCTGGCACGTCAGATCCGGGCTCTATCACACGAGCCAAGCAAACCCCAAATAACGAGCGGCGCGTAGATGATCAGGAATAAGAGCACCAGCGCCCAGACCAATGATTTGAGCGTGAAGACGATGGAGGTCACCAACGTCCGCAGGGCTTTGATGAAGCCTGCAAGCCGAAGGGCGACACAGCTGGTTGAGCTGACTGCACGTGTGCAAGCGCGAATGTCTTCAGGTCCAGGACTGCAGTCTGGTTCAACGTTTCGTGCTCGACCCCCCCCTTCCCCCTCCCAACCATAGCTCAAAACGCTTGGGATAAAATGCGGGACATGACTACTGTACAGCTTGAATACTGTATTGCGCAAGTGGGCAAAGGGCAAGTCCGAGTGAAATTGGAAGGAGCGAACCGGCCGCTCGTCCCGTTGGCCACATGCTGTTGCGACCACAAGTGCCTCCTTTGCCAGCTTGCTTCAGACACCCGGGACGCTCACTGGTCAAATTCGCTCAGCCTGTTTTCCGTGGGCAGGTTCCTTCTGTTTGCGGGAGGCAGGTACGTAAGAGCTGCCAGACGGAGCACACAGCCAGAAATTCCAAACGTGCCCAGTTTTGAGTTCTTAGAAATATGTTGAGACAGGAAGTTTCGCCAATTGGCAATCTGAACGCAGGAGTCCAGTTCGGGCAGCTTCAGCCGCTTGCTCGCGAAAAGTGTTTCCAAGATCCATCAGGATATCTTTGCGATTTCAGAGTGCACATCAGCAGACTCAGGTAGTTGTATCTCCAAAGGCATGAACCTGCTCCGGAACAAAAACATTTGGGTGTGTCAAAAATAGGTACCCAAAATGAACTCTGGTAAATGGAAACATGGACTAAAACCTGCGGTCCCCTAGTGGTTTAATTTTGACCCACACCCATTTGACAACCGCCACCACGTACTGTAGCAGCAATCAACGTAGCTCCCCTGCAGCCAAGCTTGCTGCTCCCCAAGCTCTTTACAGACTGGAGCAGGAGTCCGTGGAGCAATGGCAATGACCACTGAAGCCAGGAACGAAACTCGCACAGCGTTGCTTCAGCCACGGCATTGGATATTGGAGATCTAGTTCGACCCAGGCAGACCAATAAGCATGTAATGTGTAAATGTTCACATCCCAGAGCGGACACAAGCAAACCAAACCATCGGGCACGGTAACTTGGCACATCCACAAGAGAGGATTGCAAGCTAGGGGTAAGATCACAACTGCACAGGCTGACGCCAAGCATGTGCTAGTTGTGCCAGCATTTTTGTTTTTTGTTTTTCTGCGTCTGCGTATGTATTTGTTTGTGTGTGTGTGTGTGCACAGTTGAGTGACAAAAAAGCCGATCTGTCAGCGAGCGTCAATATCCCCCACCCCGCCCCAAGAGCAAAAACACCCAGGGAAACTATCAACACGTCCCTACATAGACTCCACAAGTCACTGCGGCAAATCTGTAGTATGCAGCAATACTAGTATGCACTGTAAGATATACACCTGACTGAAGGTTACACCTGCCTGAAGGTTGACTTATGTGCTCGTCCGCAACTCGGTATCCCAGGGACAAAGGCATCAAGCATCTACATTTCTGCACACGCTGCAAGGCAAGGGAGTGGCAATGCCGGCAGAACATCGGCCAACAATGCGAACTCTGGATGTATGCGACGTTGGCACTACTCAGGAATGGCTCCAAACTGTGTACTGCCCTTACACGCCCTTACTTTGAGCAGGGATGCCTCGAACTCATTCTATTTTCACGTTGCTCACTGATGTTCGCTCGCAGCAATTACGGGCAAAAACACGGGGACCCTATTAAAACAAGGACACACCCCAAATGCGAATGCGAACCATGGACGCCAAGCAGCGCGTGATCCGCGCGATGCGAGTGAGCCGCACTAGCCGGGTGATGCGCACGATTCGCAAGACCCGGAGGTTTGATAAGCTCTCCACCCCCGAGGGAGGGGAGGCCTCAAGCGCTCGGCTGCGCTCAAATTGGGAAAACACCCCTCAAGGAGTGTGGAGAACATTCATCTGGGCAGAGGTCGCCTTTTTGGGCGACCCCGCAAAATGTTGGTTTTCTTGTTGGTCACCCTTTAAACCCCATCAAACACAAGGTACCCTTTAAAAAAAGAGACACCCCCCCGTTTGCGAAGAGCCCAAGCACCCAAGGGAACGGATGGCAATCATGAGCTAGTATGTGGTGAGTCCAGCTAAATTTTCTTCCGGGTCCGCAGAACAGCATAGGGCCCGCAAAACCATGTAGCATCACGCTATGACTCACTGGCCAAGGGCAAACATGGAACATGGAACTCCTGGAATCATCCATAGCCCAACTCAATGTTGGAATCTGGGTAAAGTATGATAATTCATCGACCCAACTGGGTGCCCTATGGAAGTAGCCTTCTCACGGGTGCGACCCGGATGTCTCTTGCATCCCAGGCTCGGCGTACAGGAGTGCCATGACCACCTAGGGCAAATCTTAGGCTCCCCTCCTCTATTGGGCAGCTCCAAGAAAAAGAAAGGCAAGCAAAAGTGGAAATTTTGGCAAGGGCCCTTTGAGTGAGGCAACTTGAGTAACGTCTCTGTGAAGTTTGCTCGCGCACGGCAGTTGCTGACGCTTGAACGTTCACGCTGGGTTGCACCGAAGAGCCACTGGTATGACAAAACTCGCATGACTTCAAAGAGCTTGGAACACCGAGTGCATGGAACAGGTCAAACAGGAATCTCAAATTAAGCCCAGCTTATGCAACAGGGATTCGTCTGCACCAACAAAGACCTTCGGAGAAGGGGACACCTAGCCAAAAGTCAGAGGTGCTCACAGTTATCACAGTGGCCCTTGGCTTCAGTGGCCTACAAGTCACCCAGCCCGAGCAATAAAAAGCACCACAAGCCCAAGGACTTACTATGAGAGCCTAAATAAGGTACCAAACTACCTCATAATCAAGGGATTCTTCGTGTTTCTAATCATTTAGCCCCTACCTTGAAAGACCTCGCCGAGAAGCGTTGTGTGGGATCTCTCCATATGCCCGATCTTGCTGGAGGGTTGCGCTTTGGGTCTTTACGGTGTGCAAAAAAACCAGGGACACATGCGCTCGGGTCGTCGTCTTGTCCCCGCGTTCCAGAGCCTTTGTTTTGACACATTTAGTCATTGGAGTCATTGAAGGAAACCTGGGCTTTTGGAAGGAAGCCTTGGAGGAATCCGGGCTCGGTGTCTGCCATTTGCAGCACGCAAAGGCTTTGAACACACAGAGCCTCTCGGCAATGCTAGTACACGCTGCAGCAACACTTTGTTCTTGAATCTAACAACCTGATGATCGATGGCTTTCGTTCTTGTCAGGTTTCTAGCAGAACCAGAAGAGGATTTGGATCAACTCCAGTTTCATCGTTTCACCTTGCGCCATGGCTTCATCGCTAGACATATGTGAGGAACCCAGGCGGAGACCATGCAAAGCCATGTCTCTGGGCCGGCGGTCAGAGGCTCAGCTCAGCAGCCGGCAGTCACACTGCCGCGCCTGGATACTCGTCTCGGTGATCGCGCTGACCACGATGACGAAATCCATCCAGTTCCAGACCCAGGACTTGTCGTCCGTGAAGAAAGTGCGACCTCAATCGAATGAATCCACCGACCACCGGATCTTGCCTGGAGAAATCGAAGCACTCACCAATCCAACCATCCTGCCTAACTGAATGAGAAGCGCCGCACCGAACTTAATCGCGTGTCCATGGATACCTTTGTCACCATTCAAAACAACAATGCGTTTGGTGCTGTCCATGATGCTGTTGTTGTCGTGGCACCAGCAGAAAGGCTGCTGCTGCTGCATCAGTGCTGCGGCCGTGGATGCGGCTGTGCTGTTGTCTTTGTCTTTCCCGCAAACATCTGAAAGCCATAGTGGTTCCGGGTGCTGTTCCAGGGTGCGCTGATTCGCAGGGTACGGTTGCGTGGTGATGGGCCAGGGTGCGACTAGGGATTCTAGCTGTGTGCGCGTGGCTGTTTCTGTCACTGTGTCTGTGTTGCGTGCGTTTACGCGTGGGTGTGTGCGTGTGACAGAGAGAGAGAGAGAGAGAGAGAGAGACAGAGACAGAGACAGAGACAGACTGCCTGCGCGCGTGCGTGCCCGCACGTGTGCGCGCATGCGTGCTTGCGAGCGCGCGGGCGGGCGGGCGGGCTCGCGCATGTGTGTGTGTGTGTGTGTGTGTGTGTGTGTGTGTGTGTGTGTGTGTGTGTGTGTGTGTGTGTGTGTGTGTGTGTGTGTGTGTGTGTGTGTGTGTGTGTGTGTGTGTGTGTGTGTGTGTGTGTGTGTGTGTGTGTGTGTGTGTGTGTGTGTGTGTGTGTCTGTGTCTGTGTCTGTGTCTGTGTCTGTGTCTGTGTCTGTGTCTGTGTCTGTGTCTGTGTCTGTGTCTGTGTCTGTGTCTGTGTCTGTGTCTGTGTCTGTGTCTGTGTCTGTGTCTGTGTGTCTGTGTGTGCGTGTGCGTGTGCGTCTGTGTGTGTGTGTGTCTGTGTGTGTGTGTGTGTGTGTTTGTGTGTGTGTGTGTGTGTGTGCGGGCGTGTTTGCTTATTCCTTTGGCTGCCTACCTGCCTACCTGCCTTGTGTGTCTTACTAGCAGGCTTGGGCACTGGCTTGCTGCCTCACTCGCTCCCAAAATTGCTTGTGTGACCGTTTGCTTGTCGGATCGTTGCAATTGATTGGCGTGATGTGATGCGCTGTGATGTGCTTTGTTGTGCTTTGTTGCAGCGTGTTGTGGTGTTTGCGTGTGTCTGTGGGGTGTCCTGTGTCTCTCTCTCTCTCTGCCTCTGTCTCTGTGTCTGTCTCTGCCTCTGCCTCTGCCTCGGCCTCTGTCTCTGCCTGCGCCTCTGTGCCTTTGCGTCTGCCTCTTCTCTCTCTCTCTCTCTATCTCTCTCTCTCTCTCTCGCTCTCTCTCTCTCTCTCTCTCTCTCTCTCTGTCCGTCCTTTTGTTTGGTTGCCTGCTTGTGTTTGTTCGCCGCGCTTGCCAGCTTGCCTGCTTGCCTGCCTGCTTGTGAGTGGTCTCTGTTGGTTGCTTGGTTGGTTGCCAACTTGTTGCGTCCTCGGCCTAGACTACTTCTGACTTTATCACGTGCGGCTTGTTTGATCAGTCAAAGCCGTTTGAACATGGCTCGCAATGAACTGGCTTTGGGTTTTTCAACATCAGTTCAGTGCGACGGCGATAGCGCCTCATGGCAGCTCCTAAGAACCCTGCCATCTGCAACAAGGCGAAGCGAGAGTTCCACCTTGGATGAAGGCACCATTGGATCAGGAGTGTTCTGCGAGAGCTCTGAGCATCCTGCTACATGGAATGGTGGTAGAGAAACATACTCTTTAGTAGGTACAGGGTTTGTCTAGTTCAAGTGTTGATTCCTTTTTGAGGAACATGACAGGCTGCAACGAACATATCCACCCTACAATAAGTGACATCTCGTTTGTTACAAGTACAAGACCACTTGGGCTCGGGCGGTAAAGAGCACATTGAACAGCTGTCCTACAACCTGAGCATCGTGGTTGCAAGCATCTCCCAAGCCAGTCCAAATGCTTGATACCTACTGTTGACTCACGAGATCCTGCACCGCTTTGTCATGGGGAAAAAAAATCTCGCGCTCCCCAGGTAACGTTGGAAGGTTAAGGGCCCTTGTTTGCAAACATTTTGGACTGACCGAAATCCTGCACCACCTTTTGCGAGTGCCAACAACATTGAAAAGGGGGAGCGGGGTGCGCAGCCTGTTCAGTGGAAGAATGGAGTTGGCAGAGGCGGTGCAGGATTTCGTCTGTCAACCGTATTAGCTGTCATTTGCAAAACTCAGCAGCATAGTGGCATCAGCCCTGCATGCCATTCTTGGTAAGTGAGGGAAAGTCCAAGTCCCGTTTTGCATGCAAGCCACTCGCAAGTCAGCAAGCACAGCTGCACTTTCCAACTCTTGATCGGCACTGAAAGGGGATGTCTCACAGTTGCGACTTGTTTGTTCAAACAACTACAAGGAACTCGGCCATTGTGGACCTGACCTGCTTTTGACACGTTGCCATTTCGCACGCATGCAAAGATGAACCTTGTGGCCAAAAACCAGGCTGATGGTGACAAACGGGTTCAAAAGGGGCATCCACAAGAACAGGCCCTCGCACACACACACACACAACACACAAACAAAAACAAACACAAACACAAAAACAAACACAAACACACACACACACACAGGCAGACACTGAGACATGTAAACATAGACACAGAGAGAGAGAGAGAGAAAGACGCACCAACACACCAAAGGAACAACACACACACAAGCACAAACATAAAGATACGTGTACCAAAGACGGTCACAGTCAAAGGAGGGCCGCCCTCGGCGAGATTTCGGCAAGCCCTCTCTTGGACCAATGAAGAGGTTGACGCTTCTGTGCTGAGGCTGGGTGATTCTCGACTACTCCAGCATCGCACGTCTCTCTGCCTTCGGAAACTCAAAGATAGGCTTTGGACACAATCTGCGGAAGGCAGAAAGAACCAATAATGTGGGTCGATGCTGCTTGCCAACGTCAACAAGCTTTTCGGCTCCTTTCAACACGCAAATGCCAATAGAAACACAACCATGCCCAGGAGGCCAACAGGTGCAAATCAATCGGCTTGTTGCTGGTCAATGGGGAAATGGTAGCTCCCAAAAGGAGCAAAAAGGAAAATCGGTTGACAGCACGAGGGCCAATACATGGGTGAATTCGTCACAAAACCGACTCAACCGGGGTTGGATGCACCCATGCCCCCTAAGAAAGTCATGAAGTACATGGTATCAGGGGCACCAAAACATGTGGTTAGATCCAAAGCCGACTGTGCCTTCCCCCAACGCTCCGCGCCTCCATTGCAACAGGGCTAGGCCCTGTCCAGACCGTGCTGAAGGAACGACCCAATGCTGCCAATGCTTGTCAAACTATGAACCTCGTTGTGGGCCCCTTTAGAGGCGGCTAACAGGATACAGTCCCAAAAAGAGTCCGTATGTTTGGACAACTCTCTCTACTGGCACAACTCTGGGATTTTTCTGGCCTCGTTCCCCCCCCACCCCCCGCCCCCTGAGCAATAGAACAGACTTTCCTCCAGAGATTCAGGTGCAGGCAGGGAGAAAACGAAAACAAACCGCGGGTTCAAGCTGCAACCTGATGTCAACTAAAATAGTTCGGGCCGGTTGGAGCTTCTCAGCACTTTTGCCCAACTAGGACTCCAAAGCAGCAACGTTCTTGTCGTTCAACTGCCTCGCGAGGTTCGGGGCTATCTGTGCCACAACCTATTCTACTTCCACAAGGAATTGCCCAGTCAGGAGGGAAGAACGTAATTTGTTTTCCGTCGACCATGTCCGGTGGTGGAAATCAACTGAAGCCAGGGAAAACAAACAAGCAGGGGTGGGGAGGGGGACCCAAACGCACTGAACCGCAGATTAGGCCGGCTTTCCTCTCCGGATCCATTCGGCATGCCTGGGTGGTTCACGAAATACTCGACCTCCGCTCCGATGAAAATGGCGTTGGCGATGATTCCGATAGCGAAAAATACCTCGAAGGGCCTCAGGCATCTGCTACATGTGTGTTGCCCGCAAGAGAAACCGGCGCCTTGTGTAGGATGGTTGTGAAGCTCTTAGGCTTGGAAAGTTTAGGGCATTTCTGCTAACCCCAATCAATTAGGCGCTTCCTTTGATTCACTAAGCTCGGACAAAACTATCTGGTTTTGCCACGGGCAGGAGCTTGATATTAGGACACATCAGGGGTCGCAAGCAGGGAGACAAATCGAAAACAAACAAAAAGAGTAGGGACAGAAGTGGGGAAACAAGTGGTGAGTCATTGCGCGCGTTAGTGTTGTTCTGCAGCGTCTTCTTTGGCTTTGTGTCCTCCTGGCCCAGTCCCTTGCCAGGCGCACGGCAAGCACCATAGCGCTGGGCAGTTCGCTTCCTGCCACCGGCGTTTAAGTGCACCTTACTTGACTTCAAGGACTGTTCGTCTATGATGGCACGCAAGTGGGAGCTCCGCCACCGTGCGCTGTGTTTGTGGTACTTCCGGGCAAAAGCCCGCCTGGCTTTCACATGCTCAAACTTCTCTCGCAACTTGTGCTTTTGCTGACAAGCTTGCTTGACAAGAAGCCGGATAAGGCAAGACTTGAATGTCTAGACGAAATGCCATTTTGGATGGCTGTAGACCTTCGTCATGCCTCGTCTTGGCGAGGCGCGCTTCCTCTGCGCTCATCTTCCTCCCCAAAAAATGGGGCTGAGCAGTGGGAGCACCAGAGCAGACATCTCCTTGCGCTACTGCGGCGAGCAAAGCAACACTGTGGACAGGTTCGAGTTTTTCCTTCGCTTCCAAACATAAGAAAATGTATTGGGCATGACCAGCATCAAGGTAGAGGGATGCGAGCCCCACGCGCCAAGTTCCAAGTTGAGCAATGACGCGTGGGGGGTAGCGCAGGACTTTCTCCTCAATCGCACTGTTGGACATGTGTACCTTCCAAACAACCGATACTAAGTTGGCAGCGCGAGGTTTCACAAAACTGCTTTCGTTAAGGTGGTGCAACAGTTCTTTCGTCAACTGCAAGGAAGTTGGCATGCTCTGCCAAGCACTCGTCGACCGTCTGCCAGGACCAGACAGCATCAATTGCCAGCTGCGAACGGTTCTTGAAGGCGAAGGCAACCAAACTCGGGAAGCCACAGTTTTTCAAGGCGGACACCAGCCGCTCTGCCACGTTGCAGTTGTTGCCTGTCTCCCCACCTGTCTCCCCCACTTTTCTGCCTGCGTGTGCTTGCTGGCTCACTTCTTGTCGCGGCTTCTGCGCGAGGGGTTGTGTTGTTTTCGCTTCTTTTCCACAGACCTCGCCCACCCCACACCCACTCCCAACCCAGGGTCCCACCTCGCAAATGCTGCAGTCAAAGAAGGCGTTGGCATGCCCCCCCCCCCACGCCAAACCGAAAGTGAACAGCTTCTTCATACTGCACGCAGTCAGGTGGACGCCAACCTTTGCCCTGTGGGTCAAAATAGAGTCCCAAGAAACTCACTACAAATACCTCAAGAGTGTGTCCCTGAATCTGCTCCGACACAAGAATCTGGTGGGCATGGGACACGAAGTGGCCAAGTCCGTTTGCACGTGTAGGTGTGTAGGTAATCCCAAGTGCTATGCGGTCTCCCAGCAAGATTTGCACATGTGGAGTGTTTCAGTCGCACCCAAACCTGACAAATGCCTTATCCTCAGATGGAACACGATCCCCTCGTGGGTTTGCTACCAAAAACATCAACCAAACGCCGACGATTTCCGGGCAAAAGAAGGCCACAGGAGGACGGTGGGCTCCTTTTGCCCCTCAAACAAATGGCCATGGGTCAAAAGCCCGTGCCCCCATGGGTGGTGCACCTACCCCAAAATGGTACCATTGGTTTTGACACAGCCAAATGTGACTTCGACTTTTTTCTTGCGCTCCGAGGTGCACGGACTGCACCAGGACTTTCAGCCTCCCTCGCCAGCCCTTCGGGAAGTCCGAGTTCCGCGTCGTGCGCCTTCTCACCCTCGGACCGAGAGAGTGCAAGCGAGAAGAAGCCAAGCGCGGACCAGTACTAGTCAGGAACCATGGCCTAGTGAACCAACGAAAAACATGGCAACACATGATTTGTCACATGGGGACCAGACGTCATTTGACAACCTCTCAACATGTTCACTTCACCCAGGCAATGGCAGTGACGATCTTCTCTGATGTTTCACACTAGAGCCACACACGTAGCCACACAGAGTCACACATGAGACCACAGCGAAACAAGGCAACTGCTGGGGCCGCAAGAACTGATAGCTCATGTGGGTACTTGTCAAACTAAGGCACCCTAAAACGGATGGTTTTCCTTTGGCTCCCCTGACAAAACAACCATCCAACAGGGCTCCACCTGCACGACCGTAGCCTTGGGCCCTCGTGGTTCCTTATGCTTGAGAAAACGCATCAAGGAGAGTGTGAGTCTTGCTCTTGAGCCCTCAACATGTCGAAAAACCTTGCCAATAAGTCGCCTTTTTAACGCGAGCGCAAAACCAGAGCCAGCGCTTGTTTGTGGGAGCCCACGAAGCCTGAACTGGTTTTGATTGGATTTATTGCAAACCCTCAACGTGAACTCGGGTGGTGAACGAGGGACAGCGCAAGGAAAGCAAAGGACATGAGTCGAGGTCCAAACTCGTTCTGAAGTTGGTGGAAGCAAGGCATAGTTCCTGAAATAGGATTGTTGGTGTCAACTTTCTTTTGCTAAACACGCAGTTTGAAGAAGTTGATGACCACGGCTCGTGACTCTCAACTTAAAACATTTGTGTGTTGGTCTAGGTGTGAGAATCGCACAGGGAACGTACAGCACGAACACGCAACACTGGAAATGTGTGGGCGTGTACTCTTGCAACACGTAACCCAGCTGAACCTGCTCCAGATCTCTATATGGGTATGGCTCAAAATTAAAGAGCTAGGGTTACGCAGGTTTTGGTCCATGTTTCCACTTGCCAGGGTTCCAGTTTGGTACCGGTTTTTTGAGCCACAGCCATATTATGACAACTATATTTACTTGGGCCCGGGTCTAAACCACATCGACTAGTACGGTTTCCACCGTGGCTTCTGGGCCACAATAAGCATCCAATTTCGGGAGCAGGAGTTGCTGGGCTGGGAGCAGCAGAATCACTGGTTTCCCCAGAAGGACATGGGTGTTGCGCCTAGCTTTTGTGGGCACCTTGCGTGGCCCCCCCATCCTCCCCGATCCGATGGTAGACATTGACATATCTGAGCCCTTGGAGCCAGGCGTGTCGGACTGTGAGGCGTTGCCTCAAAACCCGGGATTTGTCGTCACTGGCAGACACCAATTAGTTGCAACCTCTATGGCCTCTGATGCTTGCAAGTCTGCAAAAAGACTCAGCCTTGTGCGACCTCAAACCCATATTGACCAATGCACTCGCAAGGCAAAGGATGTTTGCCCCGTTTGGGGTGTCTAAGCACTGGGCTGCGAAGAGCCTCTTCATCATCATCATCTGCATCCTCTAATTCCCACTGAGATGCCAGGTTCTTCAGGCGCGCGTCCTCACTCAAAGCCACTTGGCTAACAGCTTGAGACTCGTTGATTCCGCCCCCAAAGAATGCAAGGGCCCTTTGAAAGGGGCCTAACAAGGGGACGTGTCGGTTGGCTCAGTATAGATTAATCCCCAAAGCGGTTTGCACTGGCTGCCCGTTGCAGCCGGCCAAACAAGCTTCACCCACAAATCAGAAACACATTGCCCCAGCTGGCATCAGACAGTTCAAAACGGCCAACAATGCAATTCGGTGGGACCTCTGTTTTCCCCCAACAGCGATAGGTCTTGAGTCAATGGGCCGCTCTCTGTTTTGCGGAAAGGGAGCCTCGTGGAGCCACGGTTCTTCAAAACTTCCAAGGTTCCAGGGCTGGGGATCGAGATACCCTCCCAAAAACAAAACAAAAAAGAACCTGAAAGGGACGACCTGGAAGAACCTTTTCAGGCGGTTTCATTTGTTGGGAGGCTACTCCTTCTGATCTTTATTTGGGGAGTGAGCTCCATGGGCCAAACACAATCGGCCTATGAGCCACTGGAGATGCAGGGGCGGAGGCAGAACCCTTGTCACCAGAAGGTCCTCACTCCAAGGGTCTTTGCGTTTATTTGATTGAGCCAACCGCAAGGGTCGCCTTGATTTTTGCTTTGCGCAAGTGGAGCCAATGGACACTTTGTGTGGCTGTTTCAGCATGGGCGCTTCCTGAAATAGGAAGCCTGAAGTTGCCGGTTTCCTCTTGGCCCTTAGAAGGGTCTGCACAGGTTCTGCGAAAACAGAGGTTGGTGCAGTGTGTGCCTCGTCAAAAGTCAAAAGGCTGGCTCCCGGTGGAAAAACACACACACAACACAAACAAACCGCAAGGTACTCCCCGGCAGATTAACATGCCTCAAAGGAAAGAGAGATCTCCTCGTGGACGCTCTTTTTAAGGTTCCATGATAACTTGTGGGGAGGAAGAGCTGGCCAACCATTCCCTTGGTTTTTTGACGACCCAAGTCGTTGTCGCAACCGTTAGTTCGCAGTCCACCTATCTGATCTGTTGGGACAAATTTCGTCACAAGGGTCTTAAGTGTGACGCAAATAGTGTCCAGGTGCTTCAGAATCATATCAAAACAGACTCCAAACGGTCGGCTTCCTATTCCTCTTAAAACTTATCTACTTGGATACGTACCAAGGACTTGGAACATTGTTGCTGTCAGGTGTTTCTTTGGACTTTAACATCAATTTGCGGCATTAGCTGTTCAGTTTGTTGTTCTAATCAATCGGCGGAAGCGAGCGTATGGTTTACCGACGAATCTCCGCCCGATGTGTGAAAGATGTTTCCCTGGCTGGCTTGATCATCCCCCCGCGCAACTCCAAGCGAAAAAAAGACACACACACACACACAAACAACACACACACACACACACACACACACACACACACACACACACACACACACACACACACACACACACACACACACACACACACACACACACACACACACACACACACACACACACACACACACACACACACACACACACACACACACACACACACACACACACACACACACACACACACACACACACACACACACACACACACACACACACACACACACACACACACACACACACACACACACACACACACACACACACACACACACACACACACACACACACACACACACACACACACACACACACACACACACACACACACACACACACACACACACACACACACACACACACACACACACACACACACACACACACACACACACACACACACACACACACACACACACACACACACACACACACACACACACACACACACACACACACACACACACACACACACACACACACACACACACACACACACACACACACACACACACACACACACACACACACACACACACACACACACACACACACACACACACACACACACACACACACACACACATTTTGTGCCTTTGAGGTTCAAGCTGTTCAGCAGGAATCAAGGCTGACCCCATCCAAGCGGAGAAGCCTATTGGATTAGTCAGTGCCCTGAAGGCCTCGTGAAGAACTGACCGCTTGGTTCGTGTTCCAAGCAACCGCCCTCGCCTGCTCCGTGATGCTGCGGAAAATGCGGGGCTCGGCTTCGCCTCTGATCATGCCAGGCACACTCCCGAGGAATGCTGGACTGCTGAACCCAGCAAACTGGAGGGTGCCGAATTGAAAGGGTCTGACAAATTGACAAATGAAGTACCCATCTCCTCTTCCAAAAAGTAAACACATACAAAACAGAAGCCAGCGTCACCTGTCACTTCCCTTCCAAACTCCAGAAAAGAGAGGGGAGCCATTTTCTGAGACATGAACGGCCAGACAAACTGCATGGAACAGCGTCACTCAATGCGCGACGCTCGGCAAGGAACTCAATGCCACGAGCTACGAGATCAACTGCCTTAACTGGGGATCCACAAACACGGGCTTCCCGAAAAAAAGCGATCGACCGAGATGTGAACCCATTTATGGACTCCCCGTGAAACAGGCCATTTGACACGTGGGAGCCGTGGTTCCTCTGTTGCCATGTTGTGAACATGACCAACTGGCCTTGCTCGTTGACTTCTGCCTCCTCCCCGTTGCGGAACAGGTGTGAGAACTTTGTTCACATGCTCCGCGACATTCAAGGTGATTTCGGATTGATCGATCAATGCCCTCCTTTGAGCCAGGCACCCACTTTCTCCATGCTGACTGCAACCTCCATGATCCTCGACTCCTGACAGGAGCGTTCCTCGTTGAAACTGGTTGGACCCTTCAAATGCGCCTGAAAACCGAGTGGGTTTGCTCAGGTCCCTGCACATTGTGGGCGCTTGTGGGCCTGTGGGGTCGAGTACGCCTAAGCAATGGGCCCCATCATCACTCACACAATGGGGGACCAAAACGACCATGGCACCAATGGCCAGGCCCACTGAGATATTTGACCTGCCACGCGGGCTGTACTTATTAACTCGATCTGCAGTTGACGGGAGGAATAAACCTTCGTCCGAGCGCGGGAAAACGGCATGGGACTGACAACTTGGGGACCAACTGCAACTCACAAGGCCAGTGAAAGCGCTCCGTGTCCCAAACGTCGGAATCCTGCGCGGGAGCATGGAGAGCTGCAGAAAAGCGGAAGGACGGGAAATACCATAAACTTTGGAGACCAAAACATTCCACATGTGGATGAGGATATTTTGATTCCAAAGACTTAGGCCTTGCCAAACATCCGATTCTCGCTTGGTGTATTTGCAAGCGTGTGCACCCGCATTCATTCACACGCACATTCATGCAGTCACCCCCACACAGGCACACCACCTACGGACAGTCGCTCTCACTCTGAAGTCCAACTCATGCGCAATGAGTCCCACTGCCTAACTAACTGTCACTTACCCTCTCGCTCACACTAAAACTCACGCAAGGGTCTCTAATTCACACTTGAACTCCCTCAGATATGCACACCACAAAAACATCCCTGCCACTCTTTGTTCTTCAGGATGTGTGGTATCATTATGCAAGCAAAGTAACAGTATGACACTGCCTGCTTTGAGTGGTATCACGGCGCGCTTTGAGTGCTAGCAATTATGCTGCAATCAGACCTTGACGAGCTATATAAGCACTATCAAGCAGCAAATCATTGCTTGGAAGATGTTGGGAGAACAAGCTAAGCATCTTGCTATTCTGATTTAATTGGCTCATTCAAACCGTCAGAGACTTGTTTTTATACCAATGCAAGTTACCGAGAAAGAGTGTGAGTTCCTCAGTGCATGACAGCACCAATTACATGAGAGGGGTACGTCTGACAAAGGTTGGCTTACCTGATCCTTCAATGATGTTCGACGAATCCGTTGTGCCACCCCTTGCCTTGGAACATCTAACTAGCAGGGATTGATGGAAAAAGGGATGCAGGAGGATTCCCTTGTAGTCATTTACCTTGAAACTAAGTCTGAGTGCCCGTCAGGGGAATCAGACTTTCTCCAATCCCTGCTCCCCTCATGTCCCTGCTCATTGGCTCTTCTGAGCGCCTTTTGACCATGGCATTGCGCTGTTGGTGACAGTTCAATGTGGGGAAGTGCTATATTCGATGAGGAAAGGTCAACGATAAGCTTGCTTCCCTACAGATTGCGAAGCGTGTGCGGTGAGTTTCTTCTTTTCCCATAGTGTGTGGTTTGTACACTTGTAATACGCCAGGGACAATACAAGTGATTGTGACCTATATTCATTGCGCTTGTGCCATTTCAGCTCAAACGGTCTTGCTTTGACACATCCCTCTGAGCCCAATATTATTCGCTTTCCGCAAGGACATGGGACAATTGGTTTGGTGATTTGGGTGTTTCTTGCAAGTCTCGGCGGGCCCATGCCCTTCCGAAACTGACAGTATGCTACCAGTAGCAGCTTGCACATTCATGAAACGGGATTGAACCACCACAGAAGCGGGGGCGTGCAACCTCAAGCAGCATGCGAGGGAGCCATGTAAGTAAAGAAGTTCTGTAGGAACAGACTGCTGGTAGCCACATGAGAACCAAAACAAAGCCTTTCTCCGGCGGTTGATTTTGAAGGAGAACCCCCAAGAATGTGTGTTGTTCTCATCGAAGAGGTCATCCAAATGCACCTTGTAGGAGTTGTTTCAACTAGGGGAACCCTCAAACCCCAAAACGTTCTAACCATGACGCACCCTTGTCCCAAGCCCTCCTAAATACTCCCAAGGCCTGAGTCATGTTCATCGCCTCGTCAACAGCTATTGCCTGCCAATCCATCATGGATCTGCAAAACCCGGGAAGCAAGTTTTACCATGACATGTGGGATCTGGCTTCTGGGATCTGCTTGTTTTGCTCCTTTACAGGGTCAACGCATTCCCTCTTGCCTACACATGGGGGCTTGCGGGGATGTTTTGTGGAATGTCTCCCTTGTCCTCCGTGACATACTGTGCCAACCGGCTCCCGCACCAAATCAGGACAGGGACCCTGGCTGCTTTTTGGTAGCCCTCCTTGCCTGGTTGTGTTTGTTGAACCCCCCTCTGACCCTTTTTTGTGCAAGCATTCAAAAGCAAATCGGTGCTGGATCAAGACTCGGTAGGGTCTTGCACAGTCATACGATTAGCTATGAAGGCAATCAAATGCGAAAACCCTGGTTTGAGATATTCACGGTGTGCCTTTTAGAATGGCTGCTTACTGCTTACTTGCACAATCTATACCTGGTGCAGCATGCTGCACAACAGGTTTCTCTGACTCTCCCGTCACGCCCCAGTCCCGCCGTACCTGTTCACGTTCACAGATCACATCCACGGAATCCTGGAGCGACAGTGATGATGATGATGATGATGATGATGATGATGATGATGATGATGATGATGATGATGATGATGATGATGATGATGATGATGATTATGAGGATGATGAGGATGAGGATGAGGATGAGGATGAGCATGAGGATGAGCATGAGCATGAGCATGAGGATGAGGATCATCATGATCATGATGATCACGAGGTATGACGATTGCGATTGCGATGACAGTTTCGATGACAATGACACAGACGATGATCATTCTGACGTTGATGCTAAACTGACGGCCGGGCGATGAATGATAGTGCAAGTACAAGGTAGAACAGGCAAAGCTGATTTACACCAATGACCACAGTCACTCTGCCAAGAGCGTTTCAATTTCAAGCATTGGACAGCTGCCTCTGGTTCACCCAACTGCTATTAAGAGTCAGGGCCGCACAAACAGATAACACTCCTGCAACATGAGGCGAGCCAAGGGGCAGAAGCCTTCCCATGTTTCGCGAGCCCGTCCTGGAAAGACGGTGAGGCCTTCGAGGATTCTCGCTCATGCTGCGGCTCCGGAGGGTGTTGCACCTGTTAGTCCACCCGAAAGATGCCCCATGCTTCCTGCTGGCATTCCCCTTTGGAAAGCTTAAGGGGGATGACGCAAACCAAATGGGGTACTTTCACCCTGATGTACATCGTTGCCATATTCTGGGTGTTTGCTCTGAAGAGCGCGGGGGAGGGGGGGGGGTGAGCAGGGGGGGGGGAAAAGGGAAACAAGAGGAACATCTAGAGACAAACCCAGATTTGTCCTCTTTTTTCACATCACACACACAAATCTGCCCACGATGTCTTTCAAAGTGACAGGGGACATGGGAAGCCTCTCCAACCCTCGGGCCCAATGAGCGCAGCCCTGAGACAACAGCGTCCTATGGAAGGGAACAGGCTCCCTTTACAGGAGACTAGTCTTCGAAAATGGGTGTGTACATCGAAGGGCATGGGCTTTTATATGTTTAAGACTTTAAGAGTATGATTTGATTCCTCCATAGGTCGGTCAGCTGATGGAAGTTGAATCATGCCAAACCAGAACCACAAATTAAACGTGCCCAGAAGGTTGACTTCCTTGCCATTTTCTGGAACGCCTTGGATTCAATTGATTCCGAACAACAGAGTTGTGACGCGAGATGTCTAGCTTTGTCCTGAGGGGGTGCACCAACTACACTTCACAACAGCTTTCCATAGAAAACTTGTCGTGGAAGGTATCCCCCCTGGCTTTGTCCTAGTCACCTAGGTCACCCACTGGGGAGCCTTGTTGTTGTTCGTATGGTAGTGAACCAACAGGGAAAAAGGAACACGTGTCGGATGCGTATTTTCTCCATCATGGTTCCTGTTGCTGTCTCCCCGCTGCCACTTATGGGCATCAGCACTAGTAGAAAGCGATTAAGCATCTCAATGCGGCTTCACAAGCTAACGACTGTTGCATGCTTGGCTCTAGTCAAATATATGCTTGCACAAAACGGCACCTGCCTGGCAAAAGACAAAACACCTGCAACTCAGATCATCGACAGACCATTCAGTGAGCCCCACAAAGGTTGTCCGACAAGTGCGTCATGGTCAAACCTCTCGGTCATGATCTCCTCCAAACGGTATGTGTCAAGAACGGCGATCCCCTCCTTCAAACGATGGTTTCGCTTGTTTGACTTCCTTTCAAAATGCTTCCCTCACAAAACCACAGGCCCATAGGAGTTCTGGAGTCCTCATGTCGCCCCAAAGCATCCTCCGGGATACGGCAAAAACCCAGATTTTGCTGACGTCGCACGAGCCAAAAATCCGTGGCATGAGATGTGAAGGTGCATTTTTTCCATGGGGGTCCTTCATTGGATGACACACACACACACACACACTCATGTGGGCGTGTCTCAAGCTAGCGGACACCCCGAGTGTGCTTCGGTTCTTTGGCTTCCCTGGCCCCCGCCTGTGACCGCAAAGGCGTCCTTGGATCGAAAGACGACACCCAAGGAACACAAACGGCATGGTTGTGTTTCATTACTGGGGGATCATCCAAACAGCGGGATGCCGCGTGGCCTGTGAATGCCCACTACTGCTGATTGCTTGGGTTGGTGAGCACGCCTACACTACAAGCTGTACTGCGAACAACTGATCCTCGGAAGCGAATGCTTCCAAATTCAGAGAGACCAACGCAAAGAAACACTACTACAGGACGCGGTGTCCTGAAGTTGAACATGACCTCTTGAAGGGAACCACAAGGAGACTATCAAAACATGGACACCTTGTTCTAGTCGAACCGTTACGGTTTTACAGGCGTCCAAACCGGGCTTCCTCGCGCGAACCGGCAACGCAGAGTTTTGAGCGCGCCTCCCTTGCTTTCTTTAGCTTATTGATGCGAAATCGGATGCGATTCCAAGTTGGTGCACTATTCCTCAAGTTGGTGACGACACCGATTGGCCCGGCAGGGCAACACCCATTTGTAGGCTCGGCAAGTTTCCCTTCAGAAGTTTGACGTCTCGGGAAAAAGGGAAAAAGAAACAAACGATTCGGAATCCTTGAGTTGCCCGGCTTTCTGAGATGATCTATCGGGCCATCTATTGATATGGCTTGGGTCTGGCCTCGGACCACTTACAGTGAGCACAAATGGGAGCACAAAAAAACACTGGAAAAAACTTGGACTTCAAAAAAAAGGTACCCACGCAGCCCGGAAACTTAAATTAGGCGCAAGCAGCCCGACGGCTCAGCGCACAACATTGGCTTGGTCACGCTGCTGCTCCCCACAACACCCCCTCCCGGTCAACCGTCAACCTAAGCCAGAGCCTTCCCATTCCCCCCAGCCTCCTCTTTCAGCCTCCTCTCCCAACCTCCTCCCTCCCAACCAAGGGCGGCTGCACTCTTACCTGCGGTCCTCACGCAAAACCTCTGAGCCCTCCCCCTCCCTCTTTGTGTCTGCCCTTCCCACCAACCTTTTCTCTGTTCTTTTTCTTTTGGTTCCGAGGACACTCACGTTTTTTTTTCTTTTGGGAGCGCTGACGCGCCCATGTTTCTTCTTTTTACAAGGGGTCAGGGGGGGGAGGAGTCCTGGGGCAAGTAATTTGGTTTGCGCAGCTTAACTTTGGAAAGCCCGCCGGCCAAATTTCGCGGTGCTTTTTGTGCTCCTCTTGGGGTGTCGCAGTGGCCCTTTGTGCTCCCAATTGTGCTGTCGCGGCGTGCTCCCGCTTGTGGTTTGCTGCGATAATGATTCATTAGCGGGGGGATCCCCGCGGGGGGAAAGTAGGGTTGTGGGGTGGTCCTTTGTGTTTTTTCTTGCGGTGCTTTTTTTGTGCTCCCACTTGTGGTAGCGGGGTGCTTTTTCTGCGCTTTGTATTGTGTTTTTGTGTGCTTTTTCTTGTGCTTTTTTGCGTGTTTTTCTCGAAACTCCATCCGAAACCTGGCCGAAAATTGGCCAGGATTGCAGGAGCTGGCCAGAGTCAGCGCCAGCTTGGCGCCAGCGGGGCCGGGGTGGGGGCTGCCAGCCAGCAGACTGGCCTGCAGACTGTCTGTCTAGATCGTGGTAGGGCCTGTTGTTGCGCCGGCGTCAGGGAAGCACAAAGGCCCTGGCCCTGAACCTGTCTTTCAGGACCTGGGGCTCCTCTACCCCGCAAAAGGAAGAAGCTTAAAGAAAAGACGCCAACGTGTTCTGGCCCTGGG
The DNA here is from genome assembly GCA_963377175.1 of Effrenium voratum. Taxonomy (NCBI): domain Eukaryota; class Dinophyceae; order Suessiales; family Symbiodiniaceae; genus Effrenium; species Effrenium voratum. The sequence goes on from CAUJNA010003363.1 coordinate 120,645, forward strand.
CGAAGCGGCCCCGCGCTGACTGCGCCACGTCCTGCCTGCTTGCGATTTCGCAATCTGTCAGATCAAGATGTCGGAACTTGGTGTTAGCGTTAGCGATTTGCTTTCAACTTGCAGCGACGGGGGAACAGTGGTAGTGGTAGTCGCGGTCTATGTCAATGTCTATGTATATTATATGTTTATGCTATGTCTATGTCTATGTTTACGACCCCTGAACCAGCCTTAAACTTTTCATAGGCCCCCTAACTCCTAATTAATGCGCCTACAGACCAGCGACAACCCTAAAAGCGCAGCACTAAAGAACCAGTAGGGACAGGCACCGTATATGGGCATGGGCATGAAAGAACACCACCCCCAACTGCATCATCACATGGACCAAACAAACACGCAACCTAAAATTGGTAGGGCTTGCCTAGCAAACAGCCACTTGGGTTTTCTGGTGGTCATTTTTGCTAAGGTATTCCGTATAAATGGCGTAATTCAACTGTGAGTGCTCGCGGGCACCACCCAAGATATGGCCAATTATTGTGCTGAAGCTCTTGTGAAAGGGTTGTCGATCTCTAACCCCCCCCCCCCCCCGCCCCACAAAGGGTACCCTCAAAACAAGCCACTGGCCAAAATGTGTCCCTGGACTCATGGGCAAATTATTTGAGTCCCCCATGACCTTCCAAATAAGCCATAGACTGGACTTGGGCAGTCAAAATTGGGGCACCATTGGGGGACCTCGCTGAATATTCGTGACTGTTCTTTTGTTTTTCCCTTGCCAAGGTGAAAAGGGCACCCTCCAATAACCCACACCTTTCACAGAACCTCACCCCCAGGCTCCCCAGGCCCCTAAGCACCCCGGCTCGCTGTCCTCTGCGTCTCGGGGCTTGCAGAGAAGCAGCGAGAGCACCTGCCAAGCTCCGATCTGGATACTTCAAGTGAACAGGGCCCAGCGCGTATTATATGATTTATATATCTATATATATCTATATATGTACAATGTATATGTAAGGGACAGGGAGCCTCCTGGTTGTCAATTGCCTTCCTTGTTGAAGATGTGAGCAGCTCAGTTCATCTCCCCACACAGCCGACGTAGGCTAGGACAACAACAGCTCGCTCACAAACGATGCTTGTGACGCCCGTGCTCATGTTTGCCCCAGGCTTCGTCCATTTCAACAAAGCCGGGCTTCCGACGGCTTCAAGCACATGATGCCCATCTCAGAGAAGCCTCATCCCTGCCATGCTCCTTTCTGCCTTTGGCAGGAGCATGGGAGGGAACCCGATGTTGCAAACAAACCTCGATGCAGATCTCCACCAACCGACACAGGAAAAGGACTACAAGCTAAATCCACTGGGCGCGCACGCTTGCCCAAAAGGCCCAGCATTGTTGCTTGGCCGGACCTCTTGCAGCCCAGGCTGAAATCACAAAGCCAAGCAGAAACCGCGCTTTGGGCTTCTCGCCAGGTCCGCTACCCTTGAGGACTTCCCCCTGCAACTCCACTGGACAGATCCCCAATGAGGGCTCACTGAAAACATCAAGACGAAACAAGCATTGGTCCAACCGAAACCGGCTTCTTTGGAAAAGATGGGCATGACTTAAGGCCCTTTGGACATCATTGAGATGGGGATTCGTACGTGGATTCGTGTCCACCAACCACCTTTTGAGGTTGAACCTATCAAGTTTCATAGCCACAAGGCGCCAGTGCGTCACCCAAAGAGCACATCGGCCCGCAGCACGTATTTCGAACCGAACGCCACCTCTGCCTCCTCCTGCTGCGCACCAACACTTGAGGACGTTGGGCCCCGATAGCTTTGAGAGTGCCGTGATTCGCGGGCAAGGGAAACTCCCCAACTGGCTCATTTGTTGTCAATCCCCCCATCTGCTATCCCCTGCCAGTGAATTCAGCCTCCGTGAGATCAATCCCTCACAATGAAAGATACTGCCGCGCCGCAAAAGGGTTGGGTAAGGACCATCCCCAATCAACCAGTACCAAGTACTATGGCAACCAAGGATAGACACATGTTGCTTAAACTTGCCAACTGCGGCGAAAATAGAAGGAGGTTGCTTTCACAAAGAGTGGTTCAAACCTGTTGAAGCAAGGGATTGGCCCAACCGAGGTGGTAATCAGTCCCATCCTTTTGATGCAACAGGCATCCGATGACCCCTCGCAACTTGCAGAAAAGTGATGCGTGAGGCTCTGTGGCCAGAAAACCTTCCTGGAACCCCTGGAACCTACACTCCAACCCCAACCTGTAACCCAGCGATTGGCTTTGATAGCTGCTGGCTGTTGGGAAGAAACAAAGAAACGCGGGGGGGAGCCAGCGGCATTTCATACTTCTTTTCTTTATCTGGTTGTGACACCCACCCACTTAGCTCACATTAACAAGCCGCCTGCAAGTAGGAAAAACAACACCAAACTTGATTCTCTCAAAGTGATTCTTCTGCATGGTCCTCAAAGGAAAGGTCAACTGCATTTCTTTCTTTTCAAAGCAACCTCTCAGACACAAGCTCCCATGCTTTCCCTTCAGTTTCCCTTTCGAACCCCAGGAACCTCAAAAAGGCGGGAAACCCCCCCGAGTTTCTCTTTCAAACCCTGTCCAACGGGTATCCAACGAACCCGTACAACAGCAAAAAAAACCACATGGCGGGAATGGCCGTCTCCTGCACGGTGCACATCTCACCCTGGGGGTACACGAGCGCCATGCCCGTCTTCGGTTGGAACTCCACAGGCTCTGCCCAGGGCACGTGGAAGACGCTGCAGCCCCCCTCGAGGTCCTCGTTCAGAAAGATCCGCAGGGAGTACTTGGAGACCTCAGGGGGAAACCAAGAGGAAAACCACCATTTTCGGGGCTCCCCCCAAAAAATGCCACCCATTGTATAATATTATGTATAGGTGTATGTATATATATATATATGTTATGAGCTACGGCAGTTCTTTGCTGCATGGTTGAATGGTCGGGTGTTGGAACCTAATTCTGCAACCGTGAACCCATTTGGACTCATTGACCTCGTTGTCCAACGCCGCATGTGTTTGTGACAGTGATCTCAACGGCGGTTCCTAGCTTGTTTTGCACCTACGATGTTACCCAAGACATGTTCCTCCGGCCTGTAGTTCTTGAACCCCGGGGCTCCATGAGCGGGAAAGGAGTTTTTTTCAGCTCATGCTGGAGTTCTCTCTTAGATATGCACCTCTTAAACGTCAAGGGAACGCTCTGAAAGTGCCATCTTAACCAAACTGAGCGGACTGAAAAGGACTCCACGCAAGCTTTGGGCTCAGCTCTAGGTCTGAGGGTCTGAGCAACCTTCAGGGAGGCTTTCAAGTGTGTTTCAGGAGGTCCCGGCCAGGTTGGGATACCAACTGGGTGATGTTTCTGTCAAGCCGCCTGGTCCTGCAGGTGGATGGGGCGATCAATGTGCCGTGCTGAGAAGCCGCCCTGGACGAACTTCTGGATACGGATGACCTGGTGGATGCCGCGAGGGAGCAAGCCGTCCACCTCAGGTAGCCAACCCCCTACTTCAAAAGACGACGCTGAAAACAAAAGAACCCAAACCGCCCAAACCCCGGCAAGAACACACACACATACACATACAACAACAAGGAACTGCCAAACCAAAACAAACATACACACTGGGCAACTAAGTTCTGCCTGTTGCAACATCTTTAAGCACCTCTTGTTGAAACAAGTGGTGGTGCCCCTTGGGTGGCCAGGCTCAGGGGTGAACATTCGCCCAACCCTTGTCCACCTTGACGGTGCGAAGAATCCAACCTAGGCTGGATTGCCACAAGGCGTCGGCGAGGGTAGAGTCCACCAAGTCCAAATACAGCATATCTATCACCCGTGCACGCAATTGAGCCTGAAAGGAGAATCTATCCTCCGCTAGGTGGATAATCCCTCTGCACTCTTCTGGTGAGAGCATGTTCGGGATCCCCATGCAGTCGACATTCTTGAAGTAGACCGGCTCCGGAAATCGGTTCTCGTTAAAGAGCAGCGCGAACTCGGACAGCGGCTCCAACTGCTTCTGCTCGCGGGTTTTTCGCCTTGGGGCGTCAATGCACAAAGCCACGTCCACTGGTGCTCCCGGCGAGGCCTGCTGCGTGCTCACTGGCAAAGGCAACGTATGCGCTGGACCTGGCAAGGGTTGGAGACCAGTGGCGATGCTGGGCAATTCGGCTTAGCTCCTGTTTTGGTGTGTGTGTGTGTGCGTGTTGGCGGGTACCCATTTTGGGGTTGGTTTAGAGCAAGGCCACAAGGAAAAGCACAAATCTTCAGGATCCGCTAAGACAGACCCATTGAGCTTGGTCCTCTAGCCTGGGTCAATGTTCGAGCCTCCTAGGTCCCAAGAAACGGCCGCTGAGAAGGCACAGCTCAACCCGCGAACCCTCCAACCCGTTAGGTTTTACTCTGAACATGAAATGCCATTGATGCCCGGAAAACATCAGCCTTTCCGCTCATGCCCCAGATGGACTTGCGATACGAAATCAGCTCCATTTACAGTTTCTTTACAAGCAATGAGCACCGAAACAGCGGGCGAGCTGAGGCACTGTCTGCAGTGCCGCACGTGAATGCTAAAAAGAAACCTCTACGCTTGCAACACATTGACAAAGACTGCCTTTGGGTGAACAAAGAAGCGGTGACTGGGTAAGAACTGGGAGATTAGTTGGTATGTCATCCCCACATCTCAGCTGCTCCCAAAACAATCCTGTTTCCTCAATGTGGGATGTGCAATTGTCGTTTTCTATCCAGAAACTTCACACCTTTCCCATCTCTCAGCCGCCGAAAGAAAATTGCATTGGCCATTGGCTTTCCACCCCAATTGTTCCTTCAATGTATATTCTATATAATTATATATATATATATGTATATATCCCCCTTCATACCCATGATCTACAGTGCCTGGCTCTTCCTTAGACACAAGGTCCACAAAAAGAAAAGGCCCGCCTACACCAATATGGCCCAAATGCCTTTCAGCCCGTCCAAGCGCCGTTGTCTCCGGCCGCAACGCCAGGACGCGCGGCGACGACGCCCGCGAAGGGCTCACGTCCCCCGGCAGTCGATGCTCATAGTCCCAGCTCCGGTGCAGCGACAGCTCACCCACGTAGCTCCGCCGCATCGCGGAGCTAACCGCGACTTAGCAGAAAGAAAGCTCTAGAAACCCATGGTAGCCTGGAAATGAGTGGTCGAACAAATCCCGCGGAACCACGGGTTCTGAATCGAACCTAGTTTGCAAGTTTGCCTTTGGGGACGTATTGGGCAGCAGCTTCATTCTGGCATGTGAACATGCATCGCGGGTTCAATGATGAACCGGGCATTTCACACCCCCAATTGCAAACGGCAAGAAGGTCTCATACGCGGTTTTCCTACAAATGGCTGTATTCACATGCTCGCAAAGGAGCATCATATTCAGCCAAAGAGTCATGTGAGGCTATGTCCCTGCAAGTACCACAGGTTCGGCGCAAGACCTTCTGGAGCCAAGGATGCGAGCGCCTCTATCAGATGAGCCGAAAGCCATGACTTGGGGCGTCCTTTTCAAGGAATGCAACATGCCGTTCAAGCATTACAATGGGCCCCCTCGTCTGGTAAGTCGTTCTACCCAACACAAGAAGAGCACCTGACAGCCATGCTTCACACTTGCCAGTCGGTTGGCTTCGGACAAGTGAGCACATGATCAACATTACACAAGTCCGGTGAGACACGGCCAATGCTCGTTGTGCCCCCAACACACCATAGACGACAAATGGGCGTGGCTCAAAATCAACAGGAGGGGTTACGCAGGTGTTGGTCCATGTTTCCACTGACCAGGGTTCCGTTCCATTCTGGTACCGGTTTTTTGAGCCACAGCCAAATGTTGACCGTTGCCCCCATAGCTTCGGGGCCACTCTCACACCTTGTGGCAGGTTATCGGCTATTGATCATGTGGGTTGGTTCGGCCCGGTCCGTGAATTTATGCTATCGAAGGAACGGTTCGTTTTGACGCTTCGCCAAACAAACTGCTGACCACGCACCTGGTTGTGGTGGCTGGAACAACTTAAAATCTGCTGACACGATCCTTCGTGGTAGCGGTTCCAAGGACACCTGAAGCCAAACCACCTGGACGGACAATCAGGATCCGGGGGAGACTGTTGAGGCTTTGAAGAAATGTGCATATTCTGTTTGGCCCACTTTCAAAGAGACGCATGGGTATCCGCGGGTGTGTTCCCTTCGAGTCAACAACAATGTAACCAACCATCTGGATGGGGTCCTCTGGTTTTGCACCCCCTGGGTTGCAATGTCGATCCCTAGAAAATAGAGGTACGGAAATGGGACAATTCCCGCTTTTTGAGTATGCCAGGAAACCGCTAGAGATGGATCTCTGAGTTAACTTCAGGGTATTGGATTGGCGGAATTTGCCAAGTTGTCAAGGTGCCTCTCGTTGTCGAAGTTGCTCAAGCCCGGTCTGTCTCAAAGGGGAACCCCTGAAATGGTCGGCGTGCCTTTGCTTTTCGAAATTGAATCATCATTATATCCTCAAAACTGCCCCCTTCAAGTGAAGAAAAGGAATCTGGTTGGCCAAACCCCGGTCGCTCGATTTTCCTTTGGCACCTCCCTACCCAAAGGGAATTAACGCCAAGCACACACACACACACAACGCCGACACCCATAGACAAACACCTGTTTCAGGTTTCCAAGTCCCCCCCTCCCTCCCGTGTATCTTTGAGTCGCCCTGACTCACATGATTACATTGCGGCGCGGGGGGGCACTGAACCGGAGACCGGGAACATATTTAACGTGAATTGTATGTGTCCATATATAAATACAAACGATACATATATATATATATGTATACTGTATATATATATATAATTATATTATACATGTTCATACTGTACTTGCTCAACCCCCATGTCCCATTCCCCCACAAAAAGCAAAGCGAAGCACCCCTCCATCCTCCTACAAAACCAAAACAAACAACAAACAAACCCCGGGCGCTCCCAGACACCCAGCACCCCTCCATCCTCCCACAAAGCCAAAACAAACAACCAACAAACCCAGGGCTCAGCACCCCTCGATCCTCCCACAAAACCAAACACAACACGAACAAACCCACTGATTAAAGATTGAAGATTGATGACAATTCCTCCCACAAAACCCAAAACAAAGCACCAACAAACCCAGAGACCGCCCCAAACAAACCTCGGTCGCTTTCTGCTCCCCTACTAAAAGTTAAACTTTTAGTGAAACACCCAGTAGCAACATGCAACAAAGAATCAGGAGAAAAAAAAGAAGGAAAAAAACATATCACAGAGAATTTCAAATAAAGTGAAAACGCAGAGACCGCCCCCAAACAAACCGAAGAAAACAAACAAACAAAAACCGTCGAGTGGGCGCCTCGTCCTGGAAGTTGAGGCGCTGCAGCAGCTGGCGCTGGTTCTTCTCCAGCGCGCGGCGCAGCTCCTGCAAGGCCTACGACGCCGGCCACACGCCGGCCACAGGACAGGCGGGGAGGGGGGGAGGAGGGGAGGGGTGTCCTGGTTTGGAGAAAACCACGCAACCCGTGTTTTGTTTGTTCTTTTTTGGGGGTGGAGGACTAAATGTGATTTTATTTGCTTTTAGGTACCCCAGAACTGCGTGGGTGGCTCATTGCCCCTTTTTTGGCTGGATTTGAAAAGTTTGAGGAGACGCCCTCGATTTTGAGACCAAATTTGAACGTGCGCAGTTCCTGCGTTGCTTCACGGCTGGTGGCCACAGCTCTGGACTCCCCTGGTTCAGTTTCTAAATCTAGGCGGTCAAAAAGGCCGAGGCATTCATATGTGCTCGGGACTTGGGTGCTGTAGATCCCCCAGCATTTGTTTTCTAAACTTGTTGCCGGACAAAAGGAAAGATGAGGGGAATCCAAAAAGTTAAAGTCTAAAGATCCAACCCAATAGCAGCACAGGGGAGTCTTTCAGGTCTCATGCCATTGAACGGTTCTGCACCTTTCGACTCCGAGGCCTCCGCATCCGTGGGGACCGGCAGGGGTCCTGAGAAGCGGAAGCCGTGCACCCTTTGAAGCCGAAGAGCGGGACGCAACAAGAGGCAGCCTGTCTCAACCAGATAGCGTCACAAATTTACGGTTACTTGCGGGAGATCAGATTCTGAATGACTTCGAATATCAACGATCTTCCTTCCTTGGCCCCTCCCGGGTGTTGTTTTCGTAGGGGGTCTGGAACAAAGGAACACTGATCCATGCCCTGTGAGGTCTTTTTTGGAAACTTACAATCAGACATGAGCTGCTTGGCCTTTGCGGCCAGCATCTCCTTGGGATTTTTTGTTTTTCCGCCGACCGTTTTGAGGGTGCTCCAACCCTGAAAAATCATGTGGCCATGAGTCAACACCCCGTACCCCGTGAACATCCGATTCAATCCCCACTAAAATAGGCTTTAAAATGGGTGGTGAATTCACCTATCCCAACATGGGATCCCTTGGGTTTTGACAACCACAGTCATGTTGCACTGCGCAATGTGAGACTCGACCCCCTCCTTGATCCCCGGCGGCAGCCTGGCAGCTGACAATGCAATGCCTCTTCCTTGAGCATCAGGGGTACTCACTTGCCCAAAGGACCTGGAAACAGAAGGTTAACCTTTTGGGACCTGTACTAAAAATGGACCAAAGTGGGAAAACCAAAAGGTTAAAAGGTCGGCTTTGGGCAAGTGATTACTCCGAAGATCGGCAGGGTGCCGGATAAGAAAGCACACCAATTGCCTGCCCTGGAGTTTTGAGGCTCCAAGCAACTGTGATGCGGTGGCCAACATTGAGGTTTGGCGGGAAACTTTGAGCAATAGCCAAAACCAAACAAAACAACCAAACACCTCTGCAAGCTTGCGGCTTTGCCTTGCACCTTGTATGCTCTCTTGACCAATCAAGCATACCTGGTCACGTATCAAATGTGACCCTGTGGATACGTGTCATTTTGCCGACTGCAGAAGTCGGCCTTACATGGCCCACGGGGTTCTTCTCAAGCCGGGCCCTTCGTTCCCTGCCAGGGCGCCTCCGGCATGGGAACTCTCGGCGCTTTGGCCTCGGCAGCTAGAGAAGCGAGGAGCAGTGGAAAACAAGTCTGTGCGCCCATCTGAGCTGGAAAAAAAAACCGTATTAAAACTCTTATCCCAGGATGTTTTCATTGCAAATCCAAGCGGCGGTCTTCATAAGAGTGAGGTCCCCCAAAAACATGCCCCTTAAGTGTATGAGGTCTCAGGTGTGTACACCGCTGCAAATTGTTGCTGGCTGCTGCTGCTGGCTGCTGCGGCTGCTGCTGCTGCGGCTGCTGCTGCTGGCTGCTGCTGCTGCTGCTGCTGCTGCGGCTGCTGCTGCTGGCTGCTGCTGCTGCTGGTTGCTGCTGCTGCTGCTGCTGCTGCTGCTGCTGCTGCTGCAACTCGTTGCTGGGATCTGCAGAAACAAAGAAAATGCAAACTACAGAAATGGGCCACTCCTGATACAAGGCATCTACGACTTGCGCGCGACTTGCGCGCGACTTGCGCGCGACTTGCGCGAAAATTTGGCAATCTTCCGGATTCTTTCGACCATGCGGATGATGATGATGATGATGATGATGATGATGATGATGATGATGATGATGATGATGATGATGATGATGATGATGATGATGATGATGATGATGATGATGATGATGATGATGATGATGAATCATCACTGCGTCACTTGCGCTTCACTTGCGCTTTACTTGCGCGGCCCCATGTTTGACTTGCGCGGCCGCTCCTGCAACACACTCCTGCCATTCAAATTAAAAGCGGCGGTGCAGCTAATTTGATAGGTCCAAAAGACCTGGGATCATGCCTGACATTGACACATACAACGTTTTTTTTTCTTCTTCTTTTTTTCCGACTCATCTGAAGTAGCGGTCGATAGGTCGCCGTGTTCGCTTGCCATGGGTTCAAACCAAACATGATGACGCTTTGTGGGGGCCTGCAGCCTGTGAAAGCGGCGTGACGACGACATCGAAAACAGATCCCAAACACCTCTCACATCACAAACTGCAGGAGTGAACTACGTTCCTCGAATATCAGGACTCTACAACTGTGGCACATAAAGGCAAACACTCCACAACCAAAACATCCACCCGCAAACCGGTGATGGATTCTGCAAAGGGTACAAACAGTGCGCAGTTGAGTGCATGCTGAGCTCTTGACCGGGCCTAAGCTCTGCAGGGGACGAGCATCTTTGCAAGAAAAATATAGTGAGCTGCTGGCAAAGCAAAGGTCCGCGGCAGGCGAGCGGCTCCCAATCAGAATCTGAATGGGGTCTGTCAAAACCGGCCGGACGCGGGCTTCATCAGACCAAAGAGTTCATGGGGATTTCATGGGGATTACAGCGGAGCCAGCAAGTTTCAAACGAGCACTCGGAAAGTCAAAGAGCCGTGTTTCACTGGCTGCCATGACTGGGTTCAAGGCAACTCAAGCCAACTAAATTTGAACCACACCCGACCGGTGGCACACGCACTTGCGGAAACTTCTCAATATGGGAGTGTCTCCAAACAAGGGGACCCTAAATTTCCTTATACACACAATCATGATAGGAATCGCAGGAGCGGACGTCTCCATTTAATGCTGGGAAATAGTCCTCTGCCCTTCACTTGTCTTGCCGCACCCAATGACAACTCAACATAAAATCAGGGATGGTCTCATCATCCAGATTCTGATTCATGGCCACCCGTTTTTCGCCACCACATGTGTCATGAATTCGCCCGCCCCGGTGTGGCTGGATCTGCTGCGCTGATGCCTTTGGCACACTGCGCCATGGTCAGAAAGCAAGCTGATTTCAAATTGACTCCACCGACTCAAATTGTCCCATATACAACATACCCCACTGACTCAACTGTCTCAACTGACTTCATACTGTTCCATGCTCCACTCACGCAAATTGTCGAACCTGCTTTATCAGATCCTTCCTCTGCTTCAGAGCACTCTGACTACCTGCTGTTTCACATCCAAAGGGCAAATCACAAAAACTCCATGTCCCAGGTTTTCGACCATGGCGCCCGTCTCCAGCCCTTTCCCACAGAGCTCAGTGCAAGCCAGCGCTATGGCTGTCCTCGCGTCACATGGCTCGCCAAAACACGCAGCTTCTCTTTGGACTCATGTTTAGACTTTTGAGACAATGCGAAACTTACCAATGTGGATATTCGGAGGGCCAGCCTTTGATACTTCCGTACGTCCTACCGGAGTTGTGTTCGACTTTCCAGGGATTTGCACGTGTAGGAGCCCCCAGGACTAGGATGCCATGCGCAATGTTAGCATGGCGGCTGTCCCATGTTGGCTCTTTTCACTAGTCCTTGCATTGACCGCCAAGTAACGCCTCTGAATATCTCCATCTGAGGCCGGGTCGTGCACAAGGCCTTCAACCTCTCTTGGACTCCCGGCCTGCAGTGAGGAAGGGGCCAAGGGTCCCGCAGAACCAACGCGACATCGCCCTCGAGTCTCACGGGAAGCCAACGCCATCCCACTCGAAACAGCCAGTGGGCCTTGTATCCATCTGCAGCCAGTCGTCCATAGCCCCCCCATGCAACCAACCAACCAACCAACCAACCAACCAACCAAGCCAAGCCAAGCCAAGCCAAGCCAAGCCAAGCCAAACCAAACCAAACCAAACCCAACCAACCAACCAACCAACCAACCAACCAACCAACCAACCAACCAACCAACCAACCAACCAACCAACCAACCAACCCATCACCAGACCAACCAACCCATCACCAGACCAAATAAAAAGCCAGACCTAGTTCTAAAAAAAAAAAAAAAAAAAAAAAACACTACCTCCCCCTCCCCCCCCCCCCATGCGGCCAAACAAAAACCGACGCTCAGAACCATCCCCTGGCCTTCATTGGCATGCCGCTCAGAACCTCAAGTTGCGAGGGTTGCCGCTAGTGAGGATCATCTGCGTTTGGGTTTGAGGGAGACACATGTCAACTCTGGTCTTGATGCAAAGGCATTAAACATGAGAACTCAACTGTTTTGGGGAAGGATGGAGGGCAGAGAATCCATGCGTTCGAAGCCATTTTGGTGATTATCTCCAACATTCCCACCCCCCCAAAGAAGAAGAAAACAAGCTCCACCTCTAGACACTTTCCCTTTCACAAGGTCTCGCCAAGAAACCCTTGACCAACTTAATTTAAGGGCCGTTTCGCGGCCTGACTTTGACAATCCATCCCACGGGCAAAAAAAATGAAACCCGCAAGTGGGACTTCAGCACGCTGTTCTGCCGAGTAACTGCGATCTCAGCTCGCAAGTGTCGAAGAGCCTGGCCCATTCATAGAGCTTGCCAAATTGTTGATGCAAATAGTGACAACGCAGGAAAGGAAGCATGACACAAGTGAGCCCACCACCCAACACCTACGGAGCGAATCTCCGCACCGATCTTTCTTGTTTTGGACTGTCCCCCAGTAGCCTTCATCTACGCGCTCGGAGGAAACAAGGCTCCAATGCTTACGTGAGCCACCGCAAGCCTCAAGTTTCGGAGAAACGAATACGATTTGTTCAATTTGGGAGAGGGGTTGAGGCCTTGCAGCACTCATTGATATTCCTGCAAACATGCAAACATGCATACATACAAACGTACTTACAACAGTATGCGCACTTATACATGTACACGCATGCACGTGTATATGTATATGGTGTGCATATTTGTTTATAACAATGCTACAATGTAAAATAATATAAACATAATATAATATAATATAATATAATACAACACAAGACAATATAATATAATATAATAAAATACACTAATATGATAGTATAATACAAGATGATATGATATGATATAATACAACATGTATATATATACATATATATATAGTTCATATCAAACGTGTCCACGTGTGTATTATGTGTTGCCTACACATGCATAGATTAAAACAGTGGCCATCATCCACAACTGATGTGCTACGCATAGCCTCGTTGCGGCGCTTCAATCCATCAGCATGGACCCACTTGACGAACCTCGGTGCCAGTACCACTGTTCAAAGAGAGGCCCTCTTGGCTGGTCCCAGGAAATCAAGCGCAGTCCCCGACGCACCGTGAACCCGATTATGGGAAACACCCGCATGAATCTGTGTCAAACTGGAGAGCCCCTTTTGGAACAAGTGCAGAAAGAAGACAGCCATTCACCAGTCCGAGTTTTGTCCCCCCCACATTCGTCATAAATTTACTGAGTAGGGGGGCCCGTGTCATCCCCTTTGCATCTGGCTTGGGCCGCAGCCCGCATGTGCCGGTTGCCACTGCTGTGGCAAAGGCCTTGGCGAAAAGAGGCGCTTGTCAGCTCCTGAAACCTCCCCGAATCTAGAACAAGCAAAAGCCAAGCCTTGCCGCCCCGGCTGTCGCTGTCTGAGGGGCAGGCAAGCCAGCCAACAGCTTCAAGGAAGTTCTCCTGGCCAACCACACAGATCGAGTGGGGCGAACCAAGCAGCCCTGATGTTGAGTGCATCCGCTCAGAGCATAGGTGATTCAAGGCGCGCCTCGCCAACGGGCGACAAGGGGAGTTCCTTGGTAAGGACCAGCCTCAGATCTTCAAACGAACCCTATGCAACATCAGCATGCAACAACCACGCAACGCCCATGCAACAAAATAACAACGATGAATGCGCGCGAAAACAATGACATCTCTCTGGTGTGGCATAAGGAAGGACAGCCCTTGCTGCATCCATCAGGATTTGTTCGCTACGCATCATTCACCGCGCGCAACCCGCCAGGGCCACGGCTGATCAATTGTCTGACCTGTCAATGCATCCGTCTGTTGGTACCTGGTCCCGATTCCACCCCGGCCGGGTGGCACACAGCGCACTCAAACTGATGAATAAGAGGCCCAACAGCTGCATTGTGGCGCACTTGCATGGGCGCCTCCTTGAGATCACATGTCCGTTTCCGTGGGCGTGGCGGGGGCGGGGGAGGGGGGCGAACGTGTCCATTGAGCAAAGGCATCATGCTCCTGAGGTGAGCGAGCTGAGGCACACACTCCGCGCGTTCTCAGTTTCATTCTGTTTACCCTTCTCTCCTAGGGAAACGGGCAATTCTTGGCTGTTGCACCCAATCGGTAACACAGCACAGGCAAAGACCTTTGGAGGCAACTCACGCACAACTCACCATTCATTCCAGCAGTTGCTTTGCGCCGGAGTAGTGTTGCCAGCTTGCTCCAGCTACGACACGTCCCATGAAGGGTCAACCCAACAAACACCAGCTTTACTCTGCCCTAGCTTCGAGAACCAGCATCTTACAAATTTCATGCTGATGCTGCCAAATACATTGTCTCCATGTCCTCAGGGCTCTCGACCCACAAGGAAACATCAACTGCAAAACCGCAAGGGGCCTTTATAATCGTCTGCTGTGGTGATGCGCTGTGGGGAGGAAACAAACACCAACCCGTCGGAACTTGCCCAACTATGTATCCCATTTACACTGGGAGCGAGCCGCCATTCATCCGACACTATGAAAGTATCACACATCCCGTGTCCTCCCTGAGATGTAAAAAACTTGATTTGTCGCAGCCCTTTTTAAACAATATGGTCTTCCCAGGTTCTCCAGAACAGTTGAAAGGGTGGATATAGAGTACGCTTGGGGCAGCAATGTGTGGCCTCATCATTGCCCTTTTTGATCAGCTCAGCGCACTCCAGCTTGGTGGCATTCAGGATCAACTCCCCGTAGCCGGCCCTGAGACAGGTAAATACCCTCTCACCTACTTACATGGAATTGCACAAGCCCCTTTAAAAAAGGAATCTCGTCTTCCAAAACGGGCCTTTGCATTTCGACGTTGGGAGGGTAGCCCTGTTCATAGCGTTCGTTCTCCGGTGTCCAACCCGCTCCGGCATCCCGCTACCTTCCATCGGACTCCAACATGTGTACATCACGCTTCCCGCACTTGAACTTGTGGCCTCCGCAGCAGGAAATCCTTCCATGGGCCCGAGCAATCTGAATTGTGGCTGCTCACTCGGCACAAATTGAGGCAACTCTGACTCACTGCCCTTCACATTTCATGTGAGGCAATAGCGTTGCTGTATTTGCCGTAGGGGCCGGAAGGGAACCCAAACTTGGAGCCTTCCCCCCCCCCCCCCCCCCCGCTCTAATCCTGCGCAGAAGGTCCCGGAATCCGGAATCTCTTTTGCACAGGCGGGCTGCGTGATTGGGGATCGCCTTCTTATTTCAACGAGCGCTCATCTTTCTTCCCGTCTCACATAACGCGTGGCCTTTCATTTCGCTTCAAAAAGCATCCTTCTTGGTTTCCTTTTGGTTTTCCCTCCCAAAAATGGGCGTCTCCCCAAAAGCTTGGACACCGCGCTGCCCCGGATGTCTCTGCGCAGTGAAACGGGCCGGGAGATCCGCGTACCTGAGTTGCTTTTTCTCCCGGCAGCGTGAAGGTGAAGGAAATTCGACGGATCTCAAGAACTCATGCCTCTGTTAGGCACGATTATTAGTAACAAGGGAGGGGGGCGTCCTCTTAACCTCCCGCAAGCACGTGTGTCTGAGAAATCATTCAACTCCAACGTGTCATTGCGAAGAATGTAACCAACCCAAACGCTACCCCCGCGCCACTCCTCTCCTCTAGGCTGGTGGACAGTTGACGTCCAACTTTCTATGCCAAACCTCCCCATTCTGAAGAGCTAACCCAAATATCCCCCAAAATGAATGACCCAAGCAAGGCTAAAACTCAACTGTTCCCATTCTTTCCCTTTGCCGGCTCCCAGCAGATCACCAGGCCTCTCACAAGCAGGAGCCGTCAGCCTTGCCCTTGTTGTTTTGCCCACGTCCATGTCATGAATCATTGCCAAGGTGACCCTGACAAACACAAAGCCCGTGGCTTCACGGAAGGCTCCTAATGGCACCACGGGCCTCTCATCAGCCAACCAACCAAAGCGATCCAATTTTCCACAAGCTCGCAGTTATCCACTTCCTCATTCTCAACAGGGCCCACGCAGCAGCCCACGCAGCAGTTGTCATCACTTTCGGGAGGAAAGATCGGAAATCCTAGAAAATTGGATACGGAAAGAATTGGTTTTAACCGAAAATATAGCCTCACACAGTTAGGGCAGGCCATGCGCAACTTTTTTCGGACTCAAAAGTCTAGGGTCCACCCTAGGATTTTTTGCATTTTTTGAATAAGCGCCTCAAAACAGCCATTTTAAAACATTTTTTGAAACAGTCTAAACACATTTTGATAAATATTTTTTTAGTACTGCATACCAAAACAAAAATTGAATTATTTTTTGAAAAATTCAATACACCTAAACATTGTCATTTTCAAAAACATATATTTTCCAAAATATTTTAGAAAATATATTTTTTTCAAAAGAGATAAATATATATAGCATCTTAAGAAGAATTATTCAATAAGAAACAACATTTTCAATAATTCAATGAGAAGACAAATAATTAATCATTTTTCGAAATTTTGATATTCCGGAGTTGCGCATGGCCCACCTTGTAGGATTTTATCTTCAATATATAAAACGCTATACTTACATTATAATTATAACATATAAGGGTATAAATGTTATAATCATAGTATGGTTTTATTATTCAGGTTCATCAATAATTAGTATAAACCTTATGTGTTTTACTCCTACAATATTCATTGTATTCCTTTCATTATCAATATTTCTACATATTGTTGCAACTGCGTATTCCATTACATCAGTTATATTATCTTGGTCTATAGAACCCATTAAGTGTCTACCACTATGAAAATCAAAACCATAACTGCTATATTCATCATCCTCAAAATAATTAAAATGATGAAACCTTACACATAAAATTATATCAACTATTATTATTGCTTTATAACTTTCATATCCTACATACTTATCTATTAAGCTATCTATTTCATCCCCTTCTTTCATAACTATATCTTCAATACTTTCAATGCTTAATGGAACCTTCCTAGAAACATAATGTTGAAATATTTGTCTCTTTACTTTATCACCATCTAAATTATTACAGTGCTTTGTTTCCCTTTCTATGTCAGTTCTGTCAATTTTATATCTTCGTTGTATTCTCTTCAATGTTTCATTATGATTATGCTTTATTTTCATATATTCTGGCTTGCCATATTTATAGGACATAATATTATTAATAACTTCAACTGGTAGTTTTTGAAACTCCATTTCTATTATAATATATATATATAGTGTTTATTTCTTTAAATACTTTTTTACAAGAAATAAAATTAAATATTGGAATATACTTATAACATATAATATTTTACATGTTATAATCATAGCATGGTTATAATCAAAATCATTCCCCGATTCTATCAAAATCATTCCCCGATTCTATCAAAATCATTCCCCGATTCTATCAAAATCATTCCCCGATTCTATCAAAATCATTCCCCGATTCTATCAAAATCATTCCCCCGATTTCTGTCAAACTCATCACAGTTTCCAATATCAAACTACTAGGTATTTTATATAGGTCTTGTTGCTAAATAATTCTAATAAATTCATATTATTAGAATTATCTAGATTTTAATTTCCAACCATTACATATTTATCATCATCGCCCTTAATTAGTTTATAATATTCTAATGTTTGTTCTTTTGGACTTTTGATTTGTCCCTTATTTAACATATCGCAGTATTTTTTACGCTTGGTATCATAATCACCGCTAGGTCTGCCTATCCCTTTCTTTTCAAAAATCTTATTCATCTTCTCCTTCTCTTCGTTGCTTTGTTGTTCGCGTTCAACTGGTTTCATTTTGTCATCAATGGATTTAATCATATCATTTAAGGTTTTGATATTTTTACCAATTAATGTTATCTTCTTCATTAAATCATTAATAGTATAATTTTCATTTTCAGACATTACTATATATTTATTTAGATAATTATTTATTTAATTATATATTTATAAAGTGCAATTATGTTAAATCTACTCTTTAAATACTAATTTTTCATCATTTGTTTAACAGTTTCCTGTGTTTCGTTTTCATTATTATCGGTTGGTGTTGCTTGCCTACCAAATTTAAAAGTTATACTATGGACATCAGTTTCTAAGTTGATACTGTCTTTAGTTTTATCAATATTCATTTTCTTATCATTTTTACTTATTTTGAAACTTGTTGGAATACATGAACATTTACAACTTTTATTATTTTTTATTTGTAATTCATTCTTAAGTTCTAACATTCTTTTGCATGTAGGACAAACAACCTCAATAACTGATGTTTCTTTAACAATTTCTTCATCAGTTGATGAAACACTTAAACCTGTCTTATTCTTTTTGTTTTTCTTTTTTGGCATTTATATTAATATTTATATTTTTAATATATTGTATCAAAAACTTAATTAATTCTAAGATAAAATAACATATTTTTTTACATCTATTATCAGTTATTAGTATTTGTTCTATATTCTCCATTTCATCTATTATATTAATATAATCTGTATAACTCCTTTTCATATTAAATAATAAGATAAATTATTTTTCATTTCTGTCTTTCTTTCCTTGTAAAGTTTTTTCATTGTATCGTCCTTATTCCATCTATATCCCACAAATTTCTGATGATGTTTTGAATTTAGATGTTTAAATAAATATTTGTCATCATAAGTTTTACAACAATTGCAATGGATAATAGTCATATAAATAATAAGATAAAATATTTATTTAATCTTATTATTTTCATGCATGATAGAATATTGGGAGGGCACAGCACTGGGGTTTCACTGCAACACGCAAGCGAGATACAAACTAATTAGATTCAATGCTTATTGATTGAATCAATGGAAAACCTGTTCCATTTTTATGATATTCGCCGCCAGCATATCATAAAAACGATGTTCCATTTAATATTAATTACAAGTTAATTTTTAAATATAATTTTCTATATATCTTTAATATCAACTATGACAGATGTTCCAATAATAAAACCAATAAACATAACTGAATATGAATTCAAACAATCTAAATATGAGCACGTGCCAAAATTACCATTTAGAAGTATTATAGTTGCTTCTTCGACAGGCGGTAAGACTGTCCTTATTCAAAATTTAATACTGAATGTTTATAGAAATTCATTTGCAAGAATATTTATATTTTCCCCCAGCGTCCATAACGACCCTACATTTACAGAAGTTAAAAAATATATCAGGGACGAATTGCACGTGGATGATGAAAAAGAACAAATTTATTTTGATAATTATAATCCAAGTGATTTAGAAAATGTAATTGAAAGACAGAAGAAAATTATTAATTATATGAAATCTAAAAAGATAAAGAAACTGCATTCAATATTAATTGTGATAGATGACCACGCAGACGACCCTAAATTTGTTAGATATAGTAAATTATTACATGGACTTTTTACAAGAGGCAGGCACGATGCAGTAAGTGTAATTTGTTCAACACAAAAATATAATGTTTTAGCGCCTATCATTCGTTTAAATGCCAGTTCATTATATATTTTTAGGTTGAAAAATGCCAGTGAATTAATGAGTTTTATTGAAGAAAATAGCGCCATTGTTGATAAACAGCAATTATTAGATATGTATCATCAAGCCGTTAATGACGCACCTTATAGTTTCTTCTACGTGAATATGAATGCTAAAGACATTAACAAAATGTTTCATATCAGATTTGAACAGGCGTTTCAAATTACGATTGATGAATAAAGATATTCTACTTTAATATAATATAATAATATGGTTATAAAACAATGTAAATGCGGTGGATTTTATCGTAGAGGTAATTATAATTTTCATACTAATTCTTGGATACATAAACTTTATAAGGCATTGAAGAGGAGGGCAACGGACGAGGAATTATTAAGATTTCAAAATAATTTTGTTGATGAAGAAGATTTAATAGATGAAACAAATAGCACTGTTTCAACATCAACGCCAAAAAGTGAAAGAAGTTGTATAAGCAATTAATAATATTAATTTGTTTTAATATTATTAATTTAAAATAAAGAATAACTACATAGATTCAAAGCAGGTAATTTATAATATATTTTATCTTTTTTACATTCATTAACTTTTTCTAATTTATTGATTATTGCTTTCAATGAATTTATTTGTAGAATATCAATTCTTGACATTTCACTTATCGTATTTACATCTATATCTTTTATTACTTTAATAGCCTCTTCGTCATCAATTTCTACTGGTTTTGATTTACTTGAACCCATTATATATAATATTATTTAGATTTTAATTTTTCAAAATTGAAATGTTGGTTTTCTTCTTCTTCTTCTCTTCGTCTTCAGTTGGTGCTGGTATTTCTGTTGGACTTTCAGATGAAGAACTATGAACAGTAATAGGTGGAGAACTATGAACACTAATAGCTTCATTTGATGAATTGCTACTGCTACTTTGTGCATGCCTGCTGTTATCTGATTAACTAAATCTGCAATATTTATTGTTGTTGCAATTGTGCTGTGTGATAAGTTTAATATGATATCTGCTATTGTAGCGCCGTTGTGTAGCATTATTTCTATCATTTTTGTCAGTTTGAACTTCTTTTCTTCTTCATCGCTGTCATCCTCATCTGGTGGTTTCTTTGGCGGTGGTTCTGGCGGTTTGTTGTTGTCGAGCATTTTAGTAAAGGCTGACACCATTGCGTCGCGTTGGTTTTTCAGTGTTTGTGTTGCTTGTGTTCTTGTTGGCTCATTTCTTTTGTATGTGTTGCGCCAAAAGTTTTTAAGCATTATTTTAAACATATTGTCTTGGTTTTCCTTTACCTTAAACGCTTCAAATGTCATATTTAATTGTTGATTTGCATCATTGTATAACTTTTCTTGAGTCTCTCTGGTTTCTGTGGCGATTGTATCTGTGTTGGTTGCAATGTCAATAAATTCTCTCGGCGTGCCCTTTTTCATCAATTTCGGTGGTTGTATTGTTGTTGAAGTGTTTGGTTTCATTAGGTTATGTATTGAAAAACTGTCGTCATCATATGTGTCATTGAATTTCTGCTTCTTTCTTTTCAGTATATTTTTCGTTAATATTATCATTATTATTATTTATATTTTTATTTCTTACCTTTGCCCTTAAAACTTGCCTTGAGTTCTTCTATTCTACCTTTGCCTAAATTTACTATCCACCCGCCATTATCAATAGTGTCTAAAATCATATCTACTAAATATTCTTTGTACGTTCTCGCCTTGCCTCTGCCTTTGTGTTTCAATTCTTCTTGTATTTCGTTTTCTTGTGGCACTTGAATTCCTCTTAAATAAAATTGAAATTTAATATCATCTACTGTTAAATTAGGGTTGTTTTTCCAGTAAGCAGGACTAATATTATTATCTATTGTTGTTTTGAATACTGGATATAATGGTAATGGTGGTGGTTGCTGTGGCGTTGAACTTGATGCTCCTGTGGCTTGATATTCTACTTGGGCATCATCTCCGCCTGAAATTGGCGAACCTTCGTATTCTAATACTGGGAGATTATCCGGTACTGTTCTTGTTGTTGCCGATGGTGCTGATTGTCTATTGCCTAGCATTCTTTGAAAAATTGTTCCACCCATTTCTCGTAAGTTTGATGCCATTGCTTGGCTCACTTCATTTACTCTTTCTTTTGTTGCTGTGGTTAGTTCTTGTAGCCTTGTATCTACCATTGCCTCGTGTTGTCTTGTTGTTTGTAGCGGTGTGGAAAAATCATATTCATCTTCTATTGCTTCTGCGTTTCTGGTTAATGGTGTGTCAGCATTCATCCTATGCACTGCATAAGTGTGCCCGTTTCTGCGCGCTTCCTGTTTCATCATTAGTTCTCTCATTTGTCTGTCTAATATTCTCATTTGTTGGTCTTTCAATAATTCTAAATGGTCGCTTCCATCAAAAAAACTTCCTTGAGGACTTGCTTTGAAGAATGTAGCATCTCGGTTAGGTAGTTTTCCTGTTATTAAATCATTTTCGCCAATTAGACCTACAATTTCTTCATAAGTGGGGCGTCGTTTCAATCCAAATTTTGCATATGGATTTATTAATTCTAAACTTGCTGTAGTTGCCATATTTATTATAATAATAGTTAGATTATTAATATTATTATAATAAATTTTAAGTAAATGTTAATTTTTCCAGCTCCTTAATTCGTTTTTCTAAATGCTCCTTCGTCGAATGTGGTAGATTTGGGCGATGTAGTTCCATTGTTAATCTGTCTAATTCATTTTGATAATTTGCTCTGGCGTGTCCTTCTTGAATGTGTTTTCTAAATGCTACTGATGCTTCTTGTGAATTTCTTAATTTCATTTGTTCGTGTAGGTGTTTTAGATATTCATTATCTTTTAAATCAAATGGACTATATTTAATTTGCGAGGATTGTAAGAATATCTTACCTTTATTTTTTAAGTTATTTCGTTTATGAAATTTATACATTATATATTAATCATAGATTTTAATTTTAGTCATAAATTATGCTTCCGGATTCGCGTAATTCCAGAACAGACTCCGAAATCATATGCACAAATAATTCTCGCACATCTTCATTATCTGTCAGTGCTCTGTTGCTTCCTTTCAATTTAAAAACGAGTAAACCTCCCATTTTAGTATTCTGTCCAGTAAAATTAGTGTCTGCCATTTTCTCAAACGATATACCAATAACGAACTTGTCTTCTCTGTAGCGTTTATATGAAATGCTAAAGGCGTCTTGGTCAGGGTTCAAATAGTGTAATGTTCGTCTTAAATAATATGCAGTTTCTGCCATTGATTGACATTCAAACTCTGGATATTTCTTGTTGTTGATTTGTAATTGCCACGTTAAGTTTAAATCTGAATTTTGAAAGCCCTTTCCTTGGTATGTCGCGCGATCAGCTCCATCTGGATCAGGACCATCAAAAATACGAGAATTAATCATCGGATTGTAAAAATAATTCCATCGCTTGTAAATGTAGTTGTCTTGTCTGTAATAATTAGTATTTTGTGGGTCAGTTCCTGCTCTTGGTGGGCGATACAATGTAATGAAACAACCATTTAATTTAGAAGCGGATTTAACAATATTCATATTAATTTCATTTCCTGCCGCGTTGAATGATTGTGTCATAGTGTGATACATTGGAAAAACTAATTTCAAACTTTGACCCTCTAACAAATGTTTCACTATGTTATTATTGACCGTATTGTCTAATTGAATTACCTCGGCTCTTATAATTACGTTATTTAATTCCCACTGCGTTGAGGTGTCTCCTGTTGTGAAATAGTAGCCGTATTTGTCAGTATATGTGTTGTTGATTAAATCCCCCGCTGCATCACGAGTAGCAAATGGTGTAATTACTGGTACGTGCTCATCCGATACAATTGTAAATTCCAGTTCAAGCGGAGCATATCGTAAAGGTAGATAATAATTGCTTTCTAACAGTCCACATACCGGTTTATGTCCTAATCTCATATAACCATTAGCGCCGGGTATTCCTGCAACTGAATGGCGGGTATATCGTGCTGTTAAATCGCCCCAATTATTATGATCTCCCGCGGCGACTAACGCACCATCTGGTGCTGTTCCAGTAGTTCCTCGTTCATTATTAGCATCAAGAAATTCTGCTAATCCAGTAGCATATGTGTGTCGCCAGTCATCATCCCATCGAGGATTGGCGCTACTTTCTAAATCGTCCATATCTCGGGCATCTTGACTTTTGAAGGAGTTATACAATTCACAGTGCCTATTGTATTCAATAATATCCTGAACCTGTTGTCCGCCTACTGTGCATCTATAACGACTGAAGAAGGATGACAAATTACCTAACGGGCGTAAAAAATGACTTCGTGTTCCGTCAGTGTTTTGAAGATTTGCAAATAAACGAATACTTGATAAATCAATATATGTGTTGTCTTCACCTGAAATATGAAATCTAACATTCTTGTTTCCTGCATTTGGATTATAGACATTACTACCCGATGGAAAATAATTAACGTGTCTTCTGTCTGTGATATATTGTGCTGTTTCTGGAAGTCCAAAATTTAACGAGTTAATCATTGTAGTTTCACTTTCTGCAATTATATTATCCATTACTTATATATGATGATATAGATTTTATTTTTTATTTTTTATATTTTTCTTATGTGGAAGCATTGTAGTAGAATTGTTTGAAGTTGTATTTTTTATAGTATTTATTAGATAATTATTTTTTGTATCAACTATATCTTTTAAAGTATCATAATCTAATGTTTTATATTGTTTATCGTATTTTGTAGGTTCTTTTGTCAGTTTCTTCTCTAATGGAATTTTGTTTTGCTTGTCTTTATTTCTAAACATTATTATTAATATTATTGAGATAATGTTAGTTCAGTTATACGCTTTATACAATCTTCTAATTCGTCTCTATACTTATACAAATAACTTAAATCATCTTCATCTAATGGAATTTTCTTTTCTTCTTGTTCTTTTAAAAAGTCGGTATAATCAATTCTACTATAATCTGTATAATGTATTTTGTTATTTTCTGGATGTAATTTTAAGTAATCATTTTCATAATTAATAATTTCACTATACATGCCTATTATAAGTCCTTCAATATTACCTTTTCTGTAGTATAAATGATTTAAATCATTGCTTTCGTGCTCTTCCTTATCTTTATTCAATACTTCTTTGCCACAATTACATTCATATTTACTATTTGATATGTTGTATTCTTTCTTTTTCTCTCGCTCTATCATTTTCTTATAAGCATATTCAATATCGTTGTCCCATTTCTCAGCATCAATACTCATATATAACTTATATATATATATATTTTATTTATTTATTGTTCTGGTGTTGAATTAGGATTAAACCCGTTTGAAACTGCCGTAGTAGGATTTATACTTGTGAGTCCATTTCCTTCCCAATTATTGAAACTGTGTTTATCTAATAAATTATTGCTTTCTATTTCTCCAGTTATTGCCGCGTCATCAAACATTGCTATAGGATCTCCACGATTTCTAAATCGTAAGTGTCGCGGGTTTTTCTGTTGATTACTTCCTGATACAAAAGGCGATGAATAAACAGTACTAGCATATTTGTTGCCGTGTCTGTTGTTGATTTCTTGAACAACGGATGAACCGAGGCTATGTCCAACAATTCTATCGACATCTGGATTTTTTCTTAATTCTTCCATTGCGTCTTTATATCTTTCGCTTAATTGAACATTATGAGTAGGAATAAAAAACAAATCTGCAATTACATCATTGACTTTGTGATTTAGTCCCGTTTTAGCACCAGTACCGCCAATATATAATGTGTTGCCTATTCTTGTTATTCCATTTACATTTGAATACGCGGCGTCTAAACCTTTAACATCATCAATCTTATTTTTATTTTGAACATTGATTTCTTCGGCATAACGTGTTTTATGTTTCATTATTTGCTTATCAAAATGTTTATTGAAACCTCCTACTTTGTCTTCCAATTTCTTTTTATGGTTAAAAAATACATCTTCTATTAAATCCTTACCTGCCGTATATGCCTTATCACTTGCTACACCTGCCATCATTTGTGTAGGCGTCCTGCCTTCAATAGCACCTAATAATAATTGTCGTCCAATCATATAATAATAATTATATTATAATTTCTATTGTATATTATATTTATGAGTGATAGATTAACATATAAAAAAATCTATGTTGATAGTGCCTACAGATTGCAAGAAAGCAATTCTACCAGCGACTTTATTATAGAACTTGACCAAAACTTTGAAATTCCACCAAGAACAAAAATGTTCGTGACAGAGTGTTCATTCAGCACTCCGTTTTATACAACAGAGAAAGGGTTTTACGAACGCTTCTATATTATGTTGTATAATAGTTCCAATGTATTATTGAGAAGCACTGCCGTTGATGTATCCGGTGAAATTTATTATGCCAATCAATTATCATTTAAAATACAATCAGAATTAAACGCGGCATTTAATGATATCGTGCCGGATTTATTCTTAACAGTATATGGACAAAGCGAACGCAAAATGGAACTTAAATTAAATGACCCTCTAAATTACAAAATCAAAATACCTACAGATGAAGAATTAGAAACTTATGTAAATGGTGAATGGAACAGAGGACAGTTTGAATATGACAATTTAAGACCAAAATCTATTAACTATTTATTAAGTAATTATATTGTCTATGAACCTGCGTCATCTTGGTTAAGTGGATACTTTAATTTAGTTCCTTTTCAGAATATATACATAAATTGTCCTCAATTAAGCGATTATAAATATTCAGCACCTAATAATTTCAGCAGTTCAGTAATTAAAAAAGTTCAAATTAATCAACAACTTGGCGGAGTTATAACAGATTTTACAGCGCCCATATATGCAGATTTTATTGATGTAGGCGGTAAAAATATTAAAAGATTACACTTTAGAATAACAACTTCAAGAAACGAATTAATTGATTTTCATGGCGTTCCCATTTCTTTTAGCATTCTCTTTCAATTAGATAATTGAATAAACCCTTAATTATTAATATTAATATCAAATTAATAATATGAATATTTCTCAATTTGTCCATATAGACAAAATATATAAAAAATATAGACAAAATATATAATATATTATATATGTCAGAAGTTGAACCTGAAATTACTAATACAATTGAAGCAGACGAGCCAGTAAATGAATTACCACCAATTGAAGAAGAAGCACAAAAAATAGAACCAACAATAGAACCAACACCAGAAGCCAAACCAGTAGAACCACTTAAAAACAACTCAAAAACTCAAGCACGCAATGAAAAGAAAATAACCTGTCCAAAATGTGCCAAAACTTTAACATTAAAATCATACAGATACAGCCACGAGCGCAATTGCCAAGGACCATTAGAAACTAAACCTATAAAACCTAAACCAAAAGCAGTTCCAATAGCAAAACCCCAGAAGGTAGAATATCACGAAGAAGAGCAACATATTCCACAACAACAGCAACAAAATAATATAATAGCGAACACACCACCCCCAAGAAGAATGCAACCACAACCGCCTCCAAACCCGCTACAAAATATAGCACAGCATTACCAATTATTGCAAAATGAATATTTGAGACAGAAGCAAGAAAAATACAATGCATTAAATAAAGGTATATTTGGCTCAAGAGGAAAAAAAAGATAGAATATAATTATTTTATAACCTACTATATAATAATTATGTTTTCAACATTATCATTGGATGGCTCAAGCAGAATTATAGCAAGTGAATTAGTATTAATAAATTCAACAGAACCATCGACCTTAAGCAGTGTTTATGCTACGAAACAAGAATTATCAGACACCGCAGGCGCATTAGGCGGAGGTTATACAATTGAAGAAGTTGATGCACTGATATTAGCACAAAAGAATAAGATAGATGCTAATATTCTTGATATTACTGAATTAAATGCTACTTCAACAACGATGTTTGACGAACAAGTAAATCAAAACACAACAATTACAAGCAACCTTAATAATATAACAGCACACGGATTAACCATAACTTCAATACTACCGACTATATCAGCAAATACAATTAAACTTGATTCTAATTTTAATAACATTAGTTCAAATACACATTTAATCAGTAATTTAAATGCTACAATAACATCAAACTTCAATACTATTAGTTCTAATACATTCTTAGTAGGAAATTCCAATAATACAATCACTTCAAACTTCAATAATATAAGTTCAAATTCTTCACTAATAACAGGACACGGAAACACAATATCAACAATTTTAGCAGATGTATCAACATTATATACAAACGATACTAATTTATTCAATACAAATACTGCATACAGCAATACATTTGCTTCAATCGTATCAGACAACACTACACAAGATTTATTAATAACTGAAAATTCAAATACGATTAATAGTTTAATATCAGCAGATTTACAAAAGTTAGATAAAACAATCACAACTGCGCAAACGGTAAACTCTCCATTAATACTTAGTTTAACAGATAATACTAATCCAATTTTTAGAATTCAAGATGCTGTAAGTAACCAACGCTTAGAATTTAAAAGAGGTTGTCAGTTAGACTCTTACCAGGGGTTAGAAGGCGCTACTCCTTATAGATTATGGCTAGGATGGAATACGGGAGATGTTATTATTGGAAGACCTAATAATGCTTCAAGAATTACGATTAATGGTAATGTTCATACTTCATACAATTTTGCTCAAGCACATGGAACATCATATTTCGAAGGGCTGTTTATATGAAAGGTAATTTATTTACAAATAATGATTTTTCAACAGATATTAAAACTAAAATTGATAATTTAGACAATGCATTAACTCCATATTTAGAAACACACACCCCCGCGGCAACTCAAGGTTTTTATGTTCATCATCCTAATTTTGTAGCGTGTAGTATCGGAGATATAACCAATGCTTCTAACCAATATTTTATGTGCGACGGTGCTGTATCAAAAACCATATTCAATAAGCCAGTTGATGTATTAGGTGATGTATATACAAACGGCGATTTAACAATGGTTTCTGGTAAGAAAGTTGAAGTCAACCAAGTTCAGTCTGTATCAGGAAATACTTTATTATTACAAAATTCACCGAGTGGCAATGTTCAATTTGGCAACACATCAAAACTAATAATTGATAATGCTGAAATGTATGTCGATACAAATGATTTAATAATCAGGAATAGCAACACGTCAAACTCTATTAATTTGGTTGTTGGATTATCTTCAACATATGCTGATAATAAAATTATTTTAAATAGTGGTAGCAATAGCGAATTACGAGGCGACTGGACTATTGACGGTGATATGACTTTTGGAATTGCTCATAAAATCAATTTGAGACATTTAAATAGTGATGCTGTTTTAAGATTAGAAGCATCAACAACTATTGATAGTTATATTGATGGCACTAAATATTTACAATTGGATGATACTCAATTTTCATCATTCAATGGATTTAATTTAAGTAGTGATAAGAGACTGAAAGATAATATAGAAGATGTAGAAGATGACACTATAAATATGGTAAAAAACATTAAGATTAAAACATTTGTTAAAAATCAAAAAACTAAAAAAACTGAATTAGGATGGATTGCTCAAGATGTTCAACAATACACAAATGCTAAATATAATATTGTAAATGATTCAGGAGAATACTTAACGATGTGTTATGACAGAATGGCTTGTATTAGTTGGGATGCTTTATCAAAACTAATCCATCGCGTAGAATATTTGGAGAACGAAGTCTTTAAAAAGAAAAATAAAAATAAAAATATTTAGTTTAAAAATCTTGTAAAATGTATTTAAAGAAATATATAATATAATATAATATATAATATAATGAGTATTAAACCTGAAGATATGACATTAGAACAAATCAAGGAACAACTGGCACTATATAATAGATTGTATTATCAAAAGAGACGAGTAGAAAAAGACTTTATGGAAACCAAGAGAGCAAGTGCTATCAGATATAATAGGAGAAAGAAATTAGACAAGATAGCAGAAAACGGAGATATCAATTTAAAATATATTGATTATGAAAACAAACCAGAAGATTTACAGAATACAAAACCCAGAAAATATAAGGCACAAACATATAAAATTATAACAGTTGAATAAATAATATTTATTAAAATTTATTTATTTTAATAAATATTTCTTGTAAAAAAGTATTTAAAGAAATATTAGTATTATAATTATATGGTGAAAATGTTCAGTGAGATTGAGCAGGAAGAAATAATTAACGAGTTCTTAAATAACATCAACATGAATGACACTATAAGAATGATAAATAGAAAAATTGGAATGTGTAAAGAATGTAAATTTAATTATAATAATATTCAATTATATAGAACTAAATTATCAGAAAATATTATTAAACACATATGCAAATATAATTATAAAGAATGTTATAAATGCAAAAGATTAAAACAATTGAGCACATTTGTAAATATTGACACTTGTAATAAGTCAAAAGAATTCATCAAACTAACTGAAATAATTGAAAATGAAAAGGAAGAAGACACAACTGTTACAACAAACAACATCAAGGATTATTATTTTACAAAATTATATAAATTTCCGACATTCAAATTTATCAAATCTAATTTGTTAAAGAATGTCGAAGGAAGGCATAATTACACAAGGGACACACACGACAGAATAAAGGACTGTTATGAATTATACTACAAAGGAAATATTAAAACTGTAAGTGCTGGAGTAGATTTAGGCGATACACCAATTTATGAAACAGTTGAAATAAAATACATAGAAACATATAAAAATGGTCTAGTAGATGAATTTTTGGATGAGTATGACATATCAAAAGACCAAAAGAATAGACGGGATTGTTTTAGATATATTGAAAATAATATTTTGAACACGTTAAACATATTCAAGATAATATTATCACATATTTTCAATAAGCAGGATAATGCACTTTCTAATACCCTTTTTAATGATGTAGGACAAAATATTTATAAGCACTATACAAAAAAAATAGAAATCAGCGATAGAATACAAAATATGATATTTAGTTCATACCCAAGTATCAAAGATATCAAACCGCAGACTAGGAGGAGTAACCAACAACAACAGTACGAAGCATATTTAAATAGTGCTGAAGATTTTGAATAAAATGTTAAAAAATATCACCTTTATTAATATGGCAAATATTAATAAAAATGATATAATTAGTAAAATATATTATGATAAATCAGGATACGGAAGTATCACAACAACCTATAAGGATGCTAAACAAAAGGAACAAAGCATAACCTTAAATGATGTTAAGGAATGGTTTCAAAAGAACATAGAACAGAAGAAGCAATTAAGAGGCAAAAATTCATTTATTGCTCCACATCCATATTTTGAATTTCAATTAGATTTATTTTTTATTAATGACATACCCAATCAAAAATTTAAAGTAGGCATGGTTTTAATTGATATATTTACCAGATATTCTACAGTAATACCTATTAAATCAAAACAACCACCAGACATATTAGCTGGAGTAATGGAAGGATTACAGAAAATGAAAGGCAAACCAGAAATTATTTATAGCGACGAGGAAGGCAGTTTATATAATAAAACAGTTGAAGATTATTTCAAAGAAGAAGGAATAGAATTATACCGCACAAGAGGACATCCTAATTTTGCAGAACGTTTTATACGCACCTACAAAGATATGTTATATAAAAGGGTTGAAAAAGATGAAAAAGAAGGAAAGGAAATATACAATGGATAGATTATAATTTTGAAATATTATTAACTTACAATAATAAAATGGAACATTCAAGTATAGGAATGACACCAGCGGAAGCATTGAAGGAGAAAAACAATTATAAAGTAAAAATGAAAATGGCAACCGAAGCAACCAGAACCCGTAAATATCCTGAAATTAACATAGGTGACGAAGTGAAGATTTACAGAAAGAAAGCAATAACTGAAAAAGAAAGGAGTAGCAATTGGTTACCTACGAAATATAAAGTTGAAAGGATTGAAAAAAAGTTAGGACAAACATATTTTTATTTAGAACATAACACGCGACCATTCTTAAGATTTGAAATTTTAAAAGTTTAAAAAATATATAGTTTTTGTAAAAATAAATTTCTTGTAAAAAAAATAGTTAAAGAAATATTATTATATCATTATTATATATAGTATAATTATGTCTAAGGCTTTGGAACGAAACATTGGATATTTAACAGTGCTAAGGCGGAAGTCATCACGGACAGCAAAACATTCAGACCTTAAAAAAATAGATAGAGTAATTAATTTATATACCGAGAGGAAGATTTCAAATGTTACAACAGCTGAAAATTTAATCAAGGGTTTAACTTCTACTGACACAAAAGTTTATGATAAAACATATCAAAAATACAAGGATAATATTAAGAAATTCAAGGAAAATAAACCCTTAAATCAAAGAATGGCAGAAGCAAGGACAAAGAAGGAGACGGGAGGGAAACTGAAGATAGATAACGACCCAGGACCAAGAGCAAGGGAAGGGAAAAATAAATATTTTGTTCAATTTATGTTATACATAGCAGAGCACAAAGACAAGAGAACCATAAAGTCCAAATATGCATTTCAACACAGACAAAATTTATTTTTTGTGAAACAATATGATAATTTTACTGCTACAATTAAAGCCACTGCATTTTCTAAAGATATCATAGGTAAAAGAATATTTAAATTGATAGGCGACTCCAATACAGAATATGGAATAAGAGGCGATACAAAAAATAATGAGTTTTCTAATACACTAGAACTATTACGAACTGACAAAGATTTTAAAAAAGATTATGAACAGATGACGGCATTTTATGACGATATAGAATGTATTAAAATATTATCAGTAGATATGGTAAATAAAGACGGCGAAAAATTTGACATTCTTACAGAAAATTTAAGGGATGCTACTAATGTTTCAATTTTTAATAGGTATATACATACACCTTTAAGGATGAACGAAGACACCATACATAAGGCAATTAACAAGGGTAATTATATTGAAAACGAATGCTGGATTAATGCATTAACTGATTTTTACAGTGACACAATTATGAACGAAAGGACCCGTAATAGACTAACTAGAGAGAGAGTAATTGAAATTATAGGTAGAGATAACTTTAGTGAAACGGGGGCAACCATTCAAGAGATGGAGGCTGTATTTAAACAGTTTAAAATTCCATGCAGAATTTATGATTGTTGCAATAAATTAATTTATAAATGCGACCCCGATATAAATAGTAGGCACATCAAACCATTTTATGCAATGGTCAAAAACAGTCATATTTACGCAATGAATCACGACTTAAAAAGCATTCAACAGAAACAATTAATAACCAAGATACCAACTGTCAAAGCTTCAACCGACTACTATATTAATGAAAGAGAGGAACCACCGCTTTATAGAATGATAAAAAATATTGACGATATACTAAATATCAAAGTTGATGAAAAAACAAAAGAGATATATTTAGTATCCGAAGACAATAAGTTATCTGAATTATTTTTCAATTTAGTTAATAGTGGCTACGAACCAAGAATTAGATTTCAAGCTGGTATTATATCAGAAATAAAAATAAAATTTAACAAAACAATATATATAATAAAAACACAAAATTTAATAAAAACTTCTGCAGATGGATGTATTGCAGTATGTGATGAAACTACATATAACAATATGAATAAAGCAATGTTTAATTTTAATAAGTCATTGTTTAACTTATCTCATAAATCGTTTTATAATGACATTGATATTCAAATTTTAGACGAAGCCAGAACAGTTGTTCCATCTGGCTTATTGTGCGATAGGCGATATCAAAAATGAAATCGAAATCGATATATCAAAAGCATTTACTCATGCGTTTATTACTATATCAGAAATACCAGTATTTAATCAATTTGACATATGGCGAGCGTTTGATGATACAACTGATATTTATGACCTACACGACTTAACGTTATATTATATAGAAAAGAAAACTACTATACTAAAACGGACAGGACGATTGCTATTTAATAAAAAATATTGCTTACTATATGGTGTATTTTTGAAACAACTAGATAACATGACAAGAGAACGAATTAATATTTTATACTTTAAACAACCTTCATTTATTCACAAAGTTGAACATAAAAATATTGTTAATGAACTTTGGAACACAAACATTAGCGAAGACAATGAGGAAGATAAATGTATAAAAAAACTGGTCGCAAATGTTAATTATGGACTTTTAGAAAAGGGGGGAGCAACTGACCAGAAGAGCACAGTGTTTAAAAATCTTAAGGAAGCTTTAAACTATCAGGCAGAGTATGGAGGTAAAATACATAAATTAACACATTTCACGACAGAACAAATTACAGTAGATGAAGAGCAATATACAGCAGAAGAAGAACAGGCGTCATATTATATACTTAATTTAAAGGACACATCACGCTTAAGGAATGGTTTTAGGTATGTAAAAGAGCTACTGCTTCAATACCATAATTTTAGAATGTATCAAGATTATTCTAAATTACATCAAAATGGTATTAATGTATATAGCGTCAAAACAGATGCGTTTACAATAGCGCGATCGGATATAACAAAAGCAAGAGAGCTTTTAATCTTTAATAATGAAATAGGAGGATGGAGAATTTCAAACGACGAATATATTAAATTTCCTACTGTAAATTATGAAATTACACAAAACGAATTAATACAAATACCAATTTATGAAAGTAAAACTATTGATATAGTAGATGAATATGACACAGATAATATTATAGAAATTATTGAACAAAATAATCCTATTATGATTCGTGGAGCACTACCGGGCACAGGAAAATCATATATATGTCAAAAAATGGTTGATAAAAATTATAATGTAATTTTTATTTGTCCTACTAATAAACTATTACAGGCATTCGAAGGCGAAGCAATGACAATAAATAAATTTTTCGGTATTAATTATGGAGATGCTAAATTAGAACCATTTGATTTTACAGATTTTGATGTTATAGTATTTGACGAAGTTTATTTTAGTAATTTAAATATATATTGGAGAATAAAACAATTTGTAGAACAGAATAAGCACAACAAAATTATAATAGCAACAGGAGACACCAAGCAGTTAAAACCAGTTCAAGAGATAACAAATACTCGAGACTATGAAGTATATACTGATAACATTATAGATAACATTTTTGAATATAATATTTTGTTAAAAGAATGTAAGCGACTTAACACACAGGAAGATAAAGATAAACTAAGAAATATTAAAATTGATATTTTTGAAAATAAATTACCTATTATGAAAGTTATTGAAAAATACTTTGAATATACAACTGACATAAGCAAATCAATCAACAACATAGCATTTTTAAATACAACTTGTAAAAATGTATCAAATGAAATTAGAAAATTAGAAAATAGAAAAGATGAATATGAAGTAGGAGAATTTTTAATTTGTAGAGAATATACAACAACTAAAACATCAGTTTTTAATGTAAATTTCAAATATAAAATTGTTCATATTGGAAGCGATGGAATATTTACGTTGAAAAATGTTAAAACTGAAATTCTACAGTCTTTGCCAGTTGATAAAATAAGAAGTAATTTTATATTTGCATATTGCTCGACTTGTCATTCTGCCCAAGGCAGTAGCATTGATGATACCATAACAATTTTTGATTATAACCATTTTTTGGTAAAGAATTATCCAGAATGGATATGGACTGCAATTACAAGGTGTAGAGATTTAAACAAAGTCAAATTTTATAAATATACGAAAGATATTGATGATGTATTTAATCAAAAATGTATTATGAGTTATTTTGAAAGGAAAATATTAAATTACAAAGAACAAGACAGGAAAGCCAAAAGAACAATACCTAAAGAAGGTTATGTAAATGCGCAATGGTTTTTAAATAATACCACAAATCAATGTAATTACTGCGGATGCGGTTTTTCTATGGATATTAAAAACGGTAATATAATGACAAATCTGACAGCGCAACGTAAATCAAACGAGTTGTCACACGAACTGAATAATATTATTCCTTACTGTGTTAGATGCAATTGTAGTTGTAAATGATAATAATTTAAATAATATTTTAATATTTCTTGTAAAAAAAGTATTTAAAGAAATAAAAACTATATATATTATAATAGAAATGGTGGAAACCGAAATCAATAATTATATCAATAAGAAATGCTACAACTGTTGCCACTTCAAAAAGGAAAATATGGAATTGTATAAATTAAATTTACCTAATAAAATATTGAATAATATTATTAATTATTCAATGGATGAAGAAGATGAATGTACAATTTGTCAGGAATGGAGAGATAATCAAGAATTAATCAGATGTCATTTAAATCTGAAAAGAAGACATAATAGAAATGTTGAAGACGACATTTTGATATTTTTAACTGTGTATGAAATACCGCCTTATGATTATGTTAAACAGTTTCTTAAAATCCCTAAGAAAAAATATGGTATGATTGATGATATATTAAGGATGTTGTGTTATAGTCAAGAGAAGGGACAAGATGTTAAAGAAAATATCAAATTATTTATTGAAAGTAAAAATTTTAATGTTCAAAATACATTGAGAGATATTAATATTATTTTTAAAATGATGTATGAAAGAAGTAAGACAAATCAATTAAATTATTATCCTGTACTGAAATTATAATCATAATATAATAATAACATGTAAAATATTATATGTTATACTTATATTTCAATATTTAATTTTATTTCTTGGAAAAAAGTATTTAAAGAAATAAAAGCTATATATTATTATATAGTGTGTAATGGCGGAAACCGAAATCAATAATTATATCAATAAGAAATGCTATGACTGTTGCCACTTCAAAGAGGAAAATATGGAATTATATAAATTAAATTTACCTAATGGAATAGTTAATAATATTGTTGATTATTCTTTGGGTAAAGAAAATATATGCAGAACATGTAAAAAATGGAGATATTACCAAGACGCAATCGAATATAATTTAGATATTAAAAGGTTTAATGAAAGAAATGTTGAAGATGACATTTTGATATTTTTAACTGTGTATGAAATACCGCCTTATGATTATGTTAAAGCATTTCTTAAAATCAGTAAGAAAAAGTATGAAATTATTGACTACATATTATGGGCATTGATTTATCATAAAATGGAAGGGGTTGATGTAAAAAAAATCATTAAATTATTTATTGAAAGTGAAAAGTTTAATGTTAAAAATACAGTGAGAGATATTAATAGTATTATTAAAATGATGTATGAAAGAGGAAAGATATATCAATTAAATAGTTATCCTGAATTTAGATTATAACCATACTATGATTATAACATTTATACCCTTATATGTTATAATTATAATGTAAGTATAGCGTTTTATATATTGAAGATAAAATCCTACAAGGTGGGCCATGCGCAACTCCGGAATATCAAAATTTCGAAAAATGAAAAATTAATTATTTGTCTTCTCATTGAATTATTGAAAATGTTGTTTCTTATTGAATAATTCTTCTTAAGATGCTATATATATTTATCTCTTTTGAAAAAAATATATTTTCTAAAATATTTTGGAAAATATATGTTTTTGAAAATGACAATGTTTAGGTGTATTGAATTTTTCAAAAAATAATTCAATTTTTGTTTTGGTATGCAGTACTAAAAAAATATTTATCAAAATGTGTTTAGACTGTTTCAAAAAATGTTTTAAAATGGCTGTTTTGAGGCGCTTATTCAAAAAATGCAAAAAATCCTAGGGTGGACCCTAGACTTTTGAGTCCGAAAAAAGTTGCGCATGGCCTGACCTAACTCACACAACACCTCCCCATGCTTTCTGGTTTTCCAATTTTTAACAAAAACAAATGCAAAGCGAAAAAGAAAAAAACGGGGACAGATCTCTGATCGAAAGAACGATGCTGGGGGACAGAATGATGGGTTGGGGAAAGAAGGGAAATAATGATGGTTGCGGGGATGGAACGATGGTTGTAGGGAAAGAACAATGTCCCTATGGCCTCTGCGGCGGCATGACTTTGGCTGGTCAGGGGAAGGGTTGTCTAGTCTATTGCCCATACCCCGAGCCCGCGGGGGACAATTCTGCGTAGCTCGGTGCTCGCTGCAGGAAAAAAGAGCCGGCTGGAAAGCCCGATCTTTGAACGGAATGCGCGTGTGACGAAAGAATGGGGAATCAAATTAGAAACTTGGTTTCGGCATGGGGCCGCCTTGCGGCCAGCTTTTGCTCAGCCCAGTCCCTAGCTCTGAGCTCGTCGTACTCCGTTCAGCTCATTCCAGCCACCTCGTTGGCCTGCCCGCGTCGCTCGAGTTCAAGTTCCTGGCAATCACTTTGCGCAGCAGCCCACTAGCCTGCCCAGCCCAGCCCCACGTCCAAAAATGAGGGACCCTTCGAAGGAGCCAGCCACGCAAAAAGTGACACCAAATTCCCAAAACCAGCTTTGTTTTGGTTAAATCCCTGCGCAGCACAACGCAGCTTCTTGGATGCTCTGAAAAGAAACCAGCTCCATCCCCCCAGGGCGCTGTAGTGGGGGATCGCCAGCATCACCGTTCACAATGTGCACAGGCCTGGCGTGGGAAAGCAACGCGCTAACTTCAGCATGAGAAATACGTCAGCCATGGGATCCCTTCAAAAGCTAAAAAAACAATAGGCATGCACTCGGCACATTTCCACATGTTCTTCGGCTGCGTCACACGTCAAGCTACACCAGACGGCTGGGGAGTTTGAGGGGCAACAAATCCTGGCTCACAATGGCCTCGCCAAGACCCGCAGACCCCCAGCTGCAACCTATTCAGGGATCCTGCTGGGACTTGATTGTCTCATCTCCACAACCCCCCTGCTCAAATGAAAATGCTGCATAGAGCCAAAGCAGCCCATGCTCCCCAAGATGGCTTCCACCCACGGAGTTTGTTGGGTATAGCACGTGTACAGGGTATATGCCGTTTTCCCAGGGTGGTTCGGGGCTGGGAAAATCATCTCGGAAACTCGTCCTTCCCGCAAGACACGGCTGGGTGCACCCGCAAGCAGCTCCCTCCTCAGGCGTGCCTAGGCATCGGCACCCTATGGGCGGGGCTCGCTTCAAGCAAAGACCAGAGATCTGTTCAAACCAGAGTTGGGCCACCCGCCTTGTTGTTCGAACTATGCAAGAACAACCTCTTTTTGGTTTGTGAAAACGGACTAGGGCCTGAGTGGTTAAAGCTGATTTTGTCCAACCCTGCTTGACCTTTTCTTCTAAGACGGACTATGAACCAAAAAAGGGATCATGCTGGGGGTCCCTGCACGACAGATTTGGCTCGGGACCATGTCCAATAAAAACCAATAAACCTCTACAGGGCCCCGTTCAAGTCCCTCAATCATGCTTTTCTGCGTAGAGTCCCCCCTTCATGGAATCGTACGATCATGCAAGCCCAAAGGTGTGTTTCTAGCTGGGACACCTACATTGACACGGGGAAAGCTAAAGCGAGATTCTCAAACTGGCGGCAGCTCAACTTGACATGAGTGAATAAGTGCAATGAGTGGATCAAATTAGCCCAACGGAATCGCAACACATCTAACAAATACAGCCTCAACCGACGCATCAAAACACTTCACCAAAAATGTCCATCGCCAGAAAAAAGGACGACTTCCAAAAATAGCTCGCCCCAATAAAATCGACCAAACCACGGGACGACTTTAACAGCTGCCCGTACCCGTACTTGGGCGGTTCTGACGCACCTGAAAGGATATTGAGGTGGATGGAAAAATATATTTCAGCACTGGAGAATATTGCTCGCTCATGCACCCGGAATATTCTTTGCTAGGTTTTTGGCCGTGTCAAATACAGTTGCCTGCAAGCTTGCCTCAGGGACCACCCGACACTATGAAACGAAACAGCGCTTGGCCTGGGAGGTCATTTATTTGAGGCGGCAGTCCAATTCGTGTTCAAAGGTCGAAGGAAGCTACAAACGT
The DNA here is from genome assembly GCA_963377175.1 of Effrenium voratum. Lineage (NCBI taxonomy): Eukaryota > Dinophyceae > Suessiales > Symbiodiniaceae > Effrenium > Effrenium voratum. The sequence goes on from CAUJNA010003363.1 coordinate 159,980, forward strand.
CAGTAGCTTAGCACCTTTTTGCTGAACACAAAACAGCCAGGGAAACATTTCTTTCAACCAGAAAAAATTGCATCATATCGAAACATATCCAACACGAGCAAGAGCCAAACTTTGTGTGGCAGATTGGCATGATTCTGTTGACATACAATCGCGAGCGTGAAGAACGACTTGCATAAAATCCCAGTTGATAAGCATCCTATGAATCCAGTCGGCAGGTTGCAAATGGCTCTGTCCAGCGTGCCAAGCCAGTAGGGTTCCTCAATCTACGTATTGGAGTGGTTTCATCCGTTGGTCCAACAAAACCAAGGGACCAACGCGCAAGGATTCCTGGACGGCCCTGGGAGCCAGGCACACAGAGCCATTCAGCACCCGGAAGGTCCGCTCGTAGGCGTGCACGTGTGCCGACAGGTACAAGTCCACCCCGTACCTGGGGTCCCGAAGCTTCTGCTGCAGGGTTAGCTCTCGGAAAATCTGGGCTCGGCGATGGGGAAAACGCCACAGAAACTGATTTTTGTTTTCTGGGGCTCGCAGTGTGTGGGGAAACAACTGGAACAAAGGCCCAGTGTGCTTCGAGGCGTTTCTCAACAACCAGTGGACCTTTTGCAGCTTCAGGGAGCATCTGGCTTCCAAGAAACACTGGGGGGCGCTACTCTTGCTTCGGGCAAATTACTGTCACTCTTGTATCATGCACGAACCTAAAAGAAGGAATTCCAAGTAAGATCCATGCGAGTCAGGAAGATTGTGGGCACGTCACAAAGAGTGGCTCCAGCACAGAGCGCAAGAGGGCTGCCTGCGGATGCAATAAGGCATGAGACATCATCAGACCTTGGGGTTGCATCCCCTTTGCGGGAAACTCGGGCTGTCCCCTGTCATTCTCGTCTGCATGTTGTTCTGGGTTGCGGACAGGATTTATTGAGGACATGCAAAACTGGGTTGTGTCCCCTTGGTGTCCTGGTGCTTGTGGGAAACGGGGAAACGGAGCCGGGGGGCCGGGGGGGCGGGGGGGTTGTCCCGTATGTCTAGACCAAAAGATTTGTCATTTGCTGGGCAGAAGCACTGCCACCGAATGCTCCCGCAGGTCTTCTGTGGGGTGCGCAGTCAATTCACTCAAACCAATGGTTAGATGGTCCGGGGTGTTGCTGAGTGGCTAGTTGCCTCCTTTTCACCCCCCCCTCAAACCGTTGTAGCTCGGGTTGCTCGCCATGTAGCTAAATCCCAGGCCATCCAAGTACGCATATCCCTTATCTCTCCAGCCTCTGAGCTGCAGGTAGGCCGAACCATGGAGCAATAGAGCGGCCTTCGCAACAAGGGATGGCCTATTTAACAGCCAAGGTTTTCGAAATACCCATCCTTACCTTCCACCTGCTCATGTCATCAAATAAATACTAATCATGAATCATGTAGCGCTTCCCTAAGCAAAACACACACACACACACCGATGAGCCTGACACACTGAAGAGATGTCTGCCTTACTAGAAGGCATGACTGCGCATGACCACAAGAAACACATTGACGTCCAAGTGTACTTAAAAGAAAGAGAGAGTGGCACTGGACATTGGACAAACCCCACAATCAGCAGGTAAGCTTTTCGGATCGTGAGCTGAGTGGATTCTAGGGTTCGTTGAGTTCTGGCCATGGCACCTCTGCTTCCCACTACTGGGTGCCGCCCATCTCATGAAACTCCCAATCCGTGTGCCACTAGGTCCAACACGCAATGATCGGATAAATCGGATCATGCTGCAGCCTTTTTGGGTTTCATGGGATCGTGAGTGGGAGGATTTTTTTATTTGGGAACGGATGAACTTGGTTCCTGTTTAATTAGGTCCGCGGGTGTCCCCTTGTCAGGATTCACTCTTGACACCCCCCCGTGATAGGACGACTTAAGTCAAATCCGGGGTTCCCATTTCCTCTGAACGAGCGCAAACAACAAGCCAGTCCTGTGGCCAGCAACGATGAGCCACGGCCGCGCTGCGCGCTCCTGAGACTTAACCCAACGAACACCCGAGCGCCAGATGTTTTTTTCTTTTTCGGATCCCGTACCCGGCGGCGCAAGACAAAGAGCCAGGCCTCTTGGAGAATCATAGCAGTGTGTCAGAGGAAGCTAGTCATGTTGTGAAATGTTGATCCCGCATTCATCAATGTGAAGGATCTCCTCTCAAATGGAACATCCCTCTTGTTCATCAACCAGGGGTGTAATTAGGTTCCCATTCTATACAGGGTGCTTGATAGGAACAGTACAACGGCAAATCAATGCCCATATTCCAACGCGAACGCCCATCCCTGTTGAATCTCCAGTACGGTCATGCTGCCACAAACTGCGCTGAATCATTTGCAGCTCACTCCAATCATCTCTTCGACATGCACAGGGGCTGACCGTAAACAACACACTACACACTTGCCCGAAGGATCTAGACATAAAAAGTTGAACATTTGGGGACCTCGCAGAAAAACAGAGCAACACTGCAAAACCAAATAATTGTCATATTACCCGCATTGACGAAGACTCTCTTAGACCAGACCGCAAAAAGCCACGCCGGCGGTGGTGAGAATGACCTAGGTCTCGCCCCTAGCTAAACATTTGGTTTTCATGCCTTAATGTAGCTAGGGCGCCTCTCAGCTTGGAACCCAAGCTAAAAAATGGTGGTGGGGGGGGATGGTGAAACTTCCCAAAGGACCGAACTGCTCAAACAAGAACAAAAGGAAGCCGCGGATCAAGGGCCAACTGCGTTTTGATGCGTTCTGACAAGCCTTTTGAGGGCTTGTCAGCTTCTGCTCCTTTCCGCAAGCCACCGTAAAGCATGTGGCTACTGCAAACAACCTTGGGAAGACTAGGGCATTTTGTTGTTGATTTTTGATTGAGTCCCTCTCTCTCTCTCTCGAAAGTTGACCATAGACAAATCTGGATATGAAACAAACTGACATGGGTACGTACGGTGTTAGTCTATATGTGGGGTCTTTGGTGGACATTACTAACCTTGAAATGGTATGTCCACCAGCCAAAACAACAAACAATTAACTATAACCTGGGCTGCCCTCAGATCCCCCGCTAAAAGTTTAACTTTTAGTGAGCTAAGGAACCGGATGGCTGGGAGCCACCAAGTAACTGCGGGACTTTGGTGCAGGGAGGGTGCTAAGCAGATCTGCGGCTTCCAGCCTCTTCGGCCGTCTTCAGCTCTTCTTCCAGCCACGCCAGCTGTCGGGAGGCCTAGGACTGCCAAGCCGTGGGTCTATGTTTCTAAGGCTATCCAGTTGGGTTGGTTCAGAGGGGAACCGAAGAGAAACCGTCTGTTTTGTGGGTTTGCCCATCTTGAAATAAAAAAACCTACGCTGAAAGTGGTTGGTGGTGCTTGGCCTTGGAAGGGCCTGGTGCTTTAAAGGTTGGTTGCGATAGGTGCCAAGAGGTTCCGAAACCTGCGACGGAAACCGGCAAATCCGCGTGCAGAAGGGTCCAAGCCCAGTCTCCCAGCGATGCTAGAAGCTACAAATTTCAGCTGGTCTCAACAATTCGGCCCTTGGGATGGATTCGCCCAGCCAAAGTTGCTGGCCTTTTTTGGACCAACTCTCGCAAGAGCGGATCAACACATAGGATATAAGATGCCTTTAACATTGAGGACAAACAATCGCTGGTGCCTCTTTGACTATCTGCAGAACAACTATCTGCAGAACAACTGCAAGAACACTGGAAGAATACCTCTCTCGACACATCTGATACCTGAATGAATACCACACCCGCTTGTCGTAAACCTAAACAAGTAGCCCCTTCTTTGGCTTGAAGCCAAAGCATGGTATCTCCCTTAAACAGATCCCATACTCCTAAATGGGTGTGGCTCACAATGTTGGCCCAAAATGGAACCCTGGCAAAAGTGCCATAAAACCTGCGTTCCGCTCTTAACTTTTATCCACACCCAAGCATGGGAAGCGTTTTCCGACAGGGGTATGCGTCAACCGACGGAACTCCTATCAGGCTTCGTAAAGTGGCTTCCACAGCCTCCGGATATAGGAGGGAACGGGGTGTATACCCCGTGCCGATACAAAGGTTGTATGTCCCATCAAACAACAGGGTCCCGGAATAAAACCAGCGGGAAGTCATGTCTTTTCAACCAAACCGTCCCTTGGTTGCTTTCTGCTCCCCTGCTAAAAGCTTAACTTTTAGTGGTTTAATGGAAAACCCATTAGTTGGCAAAAAGTTGTCCTAACATCCCTTGGCAAAATGCACCAAACCGCCCTAAAAAGGAACCCCTCTGCATCTTAGCTTCCTCTCGGATTCTTTTAGGCAAAGCCACGGCCGAGGCAGCGGCGGCCGCTTGCCTCGGTGGGTGAAACCCGCCAAGGGGTCCAGCCACGGGTTCCAACCACCCCATGGGAGATGGGTCTTCTGGCAAAGGAAAAAAGGACAACGAACAAGAACCAAACCAACTCCCTACTCTTCTGATTTGGTCATCTGTTTTTTGGCTCGGAGCAACCCCACATTGCAGACAGCGCCGCCCTCTCATCGAGTTTGGGGCTACACCCCTCCAGACCTATGTCCGAGCCGCTGGAAATGGCCCAAATCCACCAGCGCGTCAGTCCAAAGCCTCACGTACGCATCAAGGATGGGTCATGGCGCATGTCATGGCAAATGTCTCAAAGCAGGACATATCTCACTCAAGACACACCGTGAAAACTGCAGTATACTGCAGTCTTGAGCTCAGACACCGCATTGTCCAAACTCTGAGTGCGCGACATGACTACTTTGGCATGCCCTGCTTTGAACGAGTACCACCTGCGACAGGCGTTCTCGAGGGAAGTGTAAGTTCCGCACACACGCTGCTGCACACTACAGTAGTTCAGGTTAAGCGCACGCCGGATGTTGTCAAAATAACGCCAAGAGCAAAGTGAACAACATTTTGGAGAGGCCCAACCAGATTTGACACATGGGTATGAGTCAAAATAAAATCACCAGGGGACCGCATGTGTTCGTCTTTGGTTCCATTTACCAGGGTTCCATTTTGGGTACGCATTTTTGACCCACAGCCACATGTATCAAACGTCGAAGCCCTTTGGGGTCCATGTTCAAAGGCTCAGTGTCTGCTGCAGCACAACCCGGAGACGCTGCCGAGGCGCGGATCGCTGCTGGCTGACATCTGGAAAAGACGCCTCGGTGTTGAACAGTCTGGCTGCCGCCCGATTGGTGCACGCTTCATGTCGGCCCTGCCAAGAGCTAGCGAGGGAGAGAGAAAGAATGCGAAGAGAACGGCTGAGAAGACAAAGAATGAGAAGAGACATGAGAAAAAGAGAGAGAGAGAGGTAGAGAGAGGGAAGCAAAGAAACAGGAACCAAACAAAGAACACAAGAGGAACAAATGAAGAAGGAAAGAAAAGATCGTGTGCCCTTGCCTTTTGTCATCCTAGAATGGCTGGGCCGCTCGCTTGTAGATGCCAAGATCATCCCGGTCCTCAGGCGAGCGAAGGGTAGGTCCCAACGAACTATTGTCTTGTACCCAGGACTACTTCTGAGGGCTCCAAACCATCCCTCGCCGAAGAGTTCGCAAAAAATATATCGTCGAGCCGGGAACCAGAAATTTCCCCGATTCCTTTCCCGGGGGTTGAGCGGGCCTAAGAAATTGAGCCGCGGCACTGTGGTCTCTTTGCAATTGAACAGGACTCAGCGGACTTGTTGGTAAGATGATTCTTAGCAATGCAATGGGAATGTGCAGGACCAAGGGGAAACACAACTGTTGCTTTCCCGGGTAGATCCCCAGCATTGAAAGGGCTTGTGACCAACTCTTGCGAGTTTGAGGTTGCACAAAAGACGGCTGTTGAGGCGCCATGTTTGCCGCCTAAACATGGCTGGCAAGAAAGCGAATCAAATGCTAACGCTAAACCGCCAGCTCAATACCAAGATGGTCAGGGAAGGACGCAAACATGGCGACGGATTGTTTGCAACTCGCCAGGCACGGCCCATGTACATGAGGGCTTGAACAAAAAAGAAGTCTAGCGGATGGCCAGGCATGTTGTAGTCAGCCAAGCAGGGGAGACATGCAAAAACAGGAATCACTGCCTCTACATTTTGGATCCACTGACTAAAGACATACGGACGACCTACCTGAGGCATCACTGTTTGGCTGGCACCACCGATGATCGCAAATAATTCTCGCCGCACGCATCCATGCAAGCCGGGCCATCTCCCTTGTGCGTGTGTGTGTGTGTGTGTGTGTGTGTGTGTGTGTGTGTGTGTGTCTGCACATGGGGAGTGTGACCCAGCTTGGGACCCCTCTGAGCGGCAACAGTTTAACATCAGCCTCCTTGCCAGACCGAGCAGGGGGTCCAACTCAAAAGAAAGCTAACGTAGGAGGATGCAGCTGAAAGAGTTCAGCCCCCAACATGGTCAACAGTGGGTTGCTTCTCAAAGAGTATACAAAGAGCTAGCTGTGGGTCAAAAACAGGTACACAAATGGAACCCAGGGACTAAAATCTGCGGTCCATATCCTGGTTTGATTTTGACCCATACCCAACTTGCCATTTTGTGGAGTCCCCAATGGCACTCGACATCGGGCCCCTGGCCCCAGGCAGCGTCATGTACGGCACCTGGGAGGCCAGCGGCTGAAGCCTCGGCTGGCAGAGGTTGCATCGCGATTTGGTGATTTCGAGTTTGAACAATCCCTACTTAAGTTAAAAAAAAAAAAAACAACAAATGTACATATATATATATACATATATATATATATATAAACAATACATATATATATATATATATGGAGGGTGGGCAGGGTTCAGGCCTAGGCTTGGGCAGGAGCCACGGAACGGAAACCTCCGGTTCCGCACATGGCCATGGGTCAAAATCCAAATCGTACCCCCAGTGAACATCCCAATCCCAACTAAAATAGACTAACATGGGTGGTGCACATACCCCCAAAATCGTACCATTGGTTTTGACCCACAGCCACTCACATATGGGTATGGGTCAAACATAGGGAAACCCCAAAATGGCTTGCCCTGGTAAATGGAATAGACTAAAACCTGCAGTCCGCTGGTGGTGATTTTTTTTGACCCATACCCATGGAGGGTCGGTTTGTGCCAACTGCCGCTTGGTTTGGTGATTTCGGGCTCAGAAAAGGGGCTGGAACATTGGGTCAACATCCTGAACTCTGCATCCAGGGCTTTCGAGAAACGGAAGGCATGCGGTTGCCCGCGCGTTGCTCTGTCGCGAGTCTGTTGGTTCACGTTGGGATGTGTTTTTTTTGCAATTGAGGCCCTATGGAGCAGTCAAATTATGTCACGTCAACAAGACACAACAAGTCCTTAAGCCTCAAGCGCAACAGCAAGAAGGACATTGTGAACGAGCAGTTGCATCACCAAAATATGCTGTTGGCCATGCAGTTTGGGCAAATTTAGGGAACGATTCTGCAGCGTCGATGATCAAACATCTCTAAATAGTTCGCTTTCGGCCAGCCCCTATTCTCTGCTCAAGCGAGATGTTCTATTCATCCCATGGCAATAAAGCAGCCTTGGGTGCAACACATTCTTGGGTTGACCAAAAACCTGCGCAATTTACTATCATTCGCCAAGTCTGAAATGAGGGAACCTCAAGACCCTTGATGGGTGGAACCGCTCGTTTGACGCTCCAATCATTTCACCCAGGCCAGTCGAGCGCAGAACCAAAGCATCCATGAAAAAACTCCTCTGGAGGGCATGACTGCCGCCCGTGAGCTTGCTCAGCTGTATCTCTGGGGCAAAGGACACTCTTGGCCTTGACCTGGGAATCCTCCTAGTTGTGGCCATATCGACCAAACGGACAGCGGATGCCCTAAATCTTGTACGGCGGCTGGACGTGGCTCACTTGCAATGATTAGAAATTTCTAGCAGCCAAGCGACCCTCGACAAAGTTCCCATCGGATCCCGTTTTTTGTGGTTGATCCCTTTTAGTGAGTCCCGAACTCCACCAGCGCCTTTGCCGAATTCGGGGCCCGGCATCTCCAGAAAGCGCAAGGCCCTTGCGCCCGCCTCTCGAAGCAAAATGCGCATGGCTTGGAATGGGAAACGACGTGAAAGCCAGTTCCTTGGAGGGACCCCTCGTTTTGACACATTCCGAACATTTGGGAGAGGAAATCTCAGAGTTCTCATTCCTCTCTGGGCCCATTGTTAAGTTATTGGATTTACGAGCTGCGCTCGCACAGGGAAATGAAACTCATCATGTCAAAGTAATATACCCCAAACTGCAATGACGCAATGATCCCATGGCTACGTCTTCAGTGGGCCGAGTCTATGGGATCTCTTGGAACATGGCAAATACACACATTTGACGCCAAATGTGAAGCCATGCCCTGCGCGACAACCCGCCTTGGCCAGACTTAGACCAATGCAACAGCCCCGCGCAAAAATCCTGTGCTTAGGGATTTTGGCGCGGAAAAATGTATGGGAGAGCGTGCCTCGCCTATCCTTTCCATCAAACACACAGTTCAATGCAAATGAATTATGTACTTGTTTTAGAGGGACCGCTTCATGATGATAAATCCACCCAGGCATTCGTAGCCTTTGCTTCTCAATATTTCACATGACCCAACCTATCTTCCACCAGCCGCTTCTGCGAGCATGTGTGTGTGCCATACCTGCGCTGCAAACTTTCGCGTGCTGCGTGTGCTCTACTTTCGCGGCCACGGTTTCCATGCATTAAGGCCTCGTTAGCTAGAAAGGGTAAGGAGTCAATAGTTGGACAAGAGTTTGTGACAAGAGCTTTTGACTAACCCTGTCGGGCAACTGGACCTTGAAACAATTGCAGACCTGTGCTGCAAAGTAATGCAAGTCGTGGCAAGTGAGGAAACAACAAGCTTTCTTGGCCGCAAACCAAAGTAAAGCCTCTAATTGCACAAACTGGGCCTGCTTTGCGAACTTTCCGCAAACCTTTCGCATCTTAGAAGGATTTCCTTTGACATGTCTGTTTCTTTTGTTTTTTTTTTTTTGGGGGGGGGGGCTGGGTGTGTGTGTGTGTGTGTGTGTGTATGACCTGCTTGTCCTCATTGAGCGACAAAGCATCAATAATGCAAGCAGAGTGTCCACCAAACCCAAGCCCCCAGGCCGGTGCACTTGCCAGGGTTCCATTTAAAATACCAATTGACCCACAGCCACAGAACACTCGACCCTATCCATGCCTCAGAGGAGAGGTTGTTCCCCAGGTCCCCCAGGTGGATGGCCGCATCAAACGCCGGCCTTTCCGTGGTGTTCAGTATCCTGCGCGAGCGGATCGGTGGCCGATGATGCCGATGCCTTGTACCCTGTCAAAGGCCAGCTGCCGCGGTTTTTCTGTTTATGGTGTGTCCCATGGATTCCCGAGAGGTGCACGACGTAGTTGCTACATGCGGTTGTCTCCAAATGGGGAGTCCTCAAAACCTGTAGACGTATCCCAAACTGAGTATCAAGTACAAAACAAGACACAAGCACATTGCCTGTGACTGCTGAAAGCCTTTTGCACTCCATGAAGCAACGAGAGAGTGAGAGAGAGAGAAGAAAAAAAGAGCAAAGAACGGAGCCCGCTGGTCAGATTGGTCAGGCGCTTTCGCTCACATGATATGGCCGAAGACCTGAAGCCAAAGATACAAAAAAAACGACGCCAGTCTTCCATGTCAGTCGCGCCAAAGGTGCAACCCGCCGACTCGGCCGTGTCCGTCCTGCCCAAGACATCATCCCCGATGTTGCCAACTCCCAGGTCCCCGAGCAATGCTAGCCGTGTGCGGCCTGCGAGGCGTCGCTTGGGGAGCTAAGAAGCAAACGGGAAGTCGGATGCTGAAAAGGGAAAGTTCGGGTGGTTCCTGAACAGGGCTTTGGGAAATGGAATCCACTTCTGTGATACAACAGAAGGCCTTTCCAAAGACTAACCCCTCCATGTACAGGGGCAGATTCCAAAAGTATCCCAGTGAGAATAAACCCCAGTGATCCCACAACCCTGTTCCATTTGAATGGCTCTCTTCAGAACAGATTGTGGGCCCTTGGGCCGGGATCGAGGTCTCGGGGATCGCAGCCGGACTACCCGGCTAGAATCAACCTAGGAACCGGCTTCTGACAACCTGCTGATTGGGAACTCCCTGGGAACCATCCCTAAACCAGACCTTTTTCTGGCACGAGTACCAGTAGCAAGCAAGACCTCCCCTTCGGGCCACCTTTAGAGGCGGCACACAGCAACACATCAGCATTTCAAACAGTAGGATGGCAACTCCTCGTTTAGATGTCTGTAAGAATTATGGGAACGGCTCTTTCTGCTCAAAAGATATTTGCATGTTAATGACATGAGCCACAGTCGATACTCACTGTGTTCCCAACTGACATTGGATTTAGTGAGTATGCCCAGTAAGCCCCCTTTCCAAATGGCATCTTAGTGAGTGTGCCCCGCGTCATCTCCTTTACTACGATAGGCGACAGCAAAGACGGATCGGTACTCACATCAGTTTACATCAGCCACAGCAATGTAGGCACACTGATGAAGCATCGAGTCCATTGCCTGCTCCGCCAGACCTCAGATGGAACATTTTTCATTTTGACCTTGTGCAGCCAGTGACACCCATCTTCCCAGAGCGACCTGGAACCTGAATAAGGGCTCTTGGTATTGATACAGGGACGCTCCGGTTTTGCCGAGAGAGAAATCTGCGCCTTGGGAGTTGGGAACAACTTGGGCTGCGGCGCGTTGCTGCAGTTCGGCAAGCGCACGCGCCTTGCTCTGCTACCGACCTGGTAGGTCGTGTCCTGAGCCGATCCCAGCGTCCATGACGTTGACCAGGGCTTGGTTTAAGCTCTCAAAAGAACCATGGCTGCCCCCTTTTGGGGCAAAGCAGGTGAAATCCTTCTTTCGGGGCCATTCAGGTCGACCCAATTCTTCCACCAACCAAGGACAAAATGCAACCTGGCGAGGAACTAATATAGGAGCTAATAATGGCCAAAGCCCCTTACGATCGTATTGTCAAGATCCCAGGTGCTTTGTCCGGGCTTTGTCAAATGAAGTAGAATGATGCATGCCAGAAATTACTCAAGCAACGATTGCCCTAGCATACAAGTTGCATCCTGCCATGCGAGGCAGGATCACAGTGACTGGCTGATCTATAGATCCATTTGCAGCAATGCAATGGTATCTTCTATCTTTACCCACTGTTGTTCGAGTCGACAAAGCATTGCAACACACTGTGGCAAACGGGTGTGTGAGCGCATCAAACTTCCCAGGTGACGCCAATACCAGGAAAACACCAGCTGGTCATACCTAAACAAAATCATCCAAACGTTTGAGCCAACCACCAATGGCTCACTCTCCCCGTGCTTGGCATCCCACAACCCCGGCCTCTTCCATGCTGACCACCGCTCGCATCCAAAGGCGGCCCTTCCAGCTGGAAAAGGATGCGTTGGCCCTGCGGGTGAGGCCCAAGCCATAGCGCACCTGGATCTGTGCGCCACGAATGAAGGTGAGGTGAGATGGGAGACGCCCAGGAGAAAAAGAGGGAACAAACAAGTCAAAGGCTTGTGTGGGTGGTGTGTCTTGCTAGAAGGGATTCGCCGAACGCACAGAACCTATAGTCTGGTACATCGACAGCTGCTCATTAGGCACACACTTTATCATTCTGAAGCGAGGACAACTTGGAGGCCGAGCAGGAAGCTGATCCTTTACATGGGTTGCTCCACCCGCACAGTAGAACCCTGAGAGGAAGCCAATCAAACACGTTCGCCAACCCTAGGGTTTTGATCAAATATGCGTTGTACTCGTTGCAGCCAGGTACCTTTTCCTGCCAATATCCCACATGCCCTTCCTTTCCTCATCCGGAGGCTCATAGCAACCTGCCTCATTGATTCTGGACACGTTGCGCTGCTGGCTGGGCACGCTCCAGGCAACAGCCACATTGCCTCGGGCGAAGGAGCGCAAGTTGGGGTCACTCGCTGGGCAGTGCCAATTCAAGTCTGAGAAGCAAGCGACTTTGTCCCAAAAAGGTGTTGAAGCAGAAGGCTGAAAGCAGAGTCGTTGACGATTCTGCCCTTGGACAACTCATTGAGCACAAGTTGAATCGCAAACCAGGGAAGGTCAACGGTGGTCTGATTCATGGAAGACTTGTCATTGATTGCGTTGATTCAATTGACATATTCCCAGTATTGTAAATCTTGCCAAAAAAAAACGCAGAGACCTAACAAGCCCAGAAGGCTTGTGAAGGCATGTTACATGCTCTGGATTTTGGTCTTTATCCGAAATTAGCTTTTTGTGGTACACCTTGGCTTGGGACATGGATCGTCCATGGCCCGGCAAGGCGGAAACGTGAAGCACATGCATTCACAAATCGGCGACAGATAATCCCCTAGAACTGAATCCTCATCATGCTCGGTTTAATTGGAGGTGCATCATTCAAAAGCATTCCAGAGTGCCTCATTGAGGAAACATGTTCAGGTAGGACGACAATCTTTCCATTCGTATTTTGTCGATGGGCTAAGCCAGTAGGCACCAAGCTTCACTGAATCAGAAGACACATTCACAGAATGTACCACTACATGATCAGCCGTGATAGATTTTGTTTTTCCACA
>CAUJNA010003363.1:177500-210000 GCA_963377175.1 Effrenium voratum
TACCATGGCGACGTGAGGACACAGATCTTGGCCCCCATCGCTGCTGCTTTGGACAGTGGCCGAGTCCACGGGGCCAGCCGTCCCAGTGAGGGCTTCCCACCCCCGTCCCTTAGGGGGCGCTGTTTGAAGGCCATCTGGAGGTACATGACCTTGTCGGAGAGGGTGGGCCGATCCGAGATCTCCATGCAATGGCGTGCCCAGGCTCAGGGGAAAGAGTTCCACCCCGAAGTTTGACCGTCCCGCCAGCCGGCTGTGTTGGTTAGTCCCGCCAACGCTTGTTGGCCGGCCTTCAGCCTCCGGGACTGGCGCTTGTTGTCCCCCGGCGTGCTGGGAGAAGGTTCCCTCTGTCGCCGCGGGGGGGTCGTTGGGTTCGCCTGGGGCACCGTGCCCCCCGGCCTCAGCGCCTCCAGGACGGGTCCCGCTCTGCAAAGGATGGCCGCTGCGAGACCCTGCATCATCTGCTCTGGATACTGGCTGAGGTCACTGGAGTTGAGCTTTTCCCCCCTAAGTTGAGCTCCGTGGTTGCATCGCAGATCATGCCAATGGTGAAGGGGAAGGTCCGTTGACAATGTCGTGGACTTCACCACCACCTGGCCCAGGCGGCACTCGTCAAACTTGATGAGGGAGTGGTGGAGTGCGTTCGCCCAAAGAATGCAGGCCCGTGTGACCCAGATCGATGAGCTCGGGCTCTTGAAGGAGGAGCCCACCTGCGGGACCGTTAGTTGACCTACCAGGGGCCAGCGAGGTCAGGTACATCTGTCGGAGCATGAGCACGCTGTCGTTGTCCGTGTCCCCTTACCCGGGGCTCCAGGTCCTCTAAGCCCCACAGGCCTGCCCCTCACCGGCGGCGGGCCACCCGGTTTGGGGAACCATCTGAGAATGCTCCACGTCTTGCAGTTGGGGCCGCCCCCCACAAAGGCGACCTTGCCCGCCATGGCCATGGAGCACATCGTAGAGTAAGGCTCATCTCCCAGCAACCCTTTCGCCTGATGTCCACTGCCCAAATGTACTCCGAGAAGGCCGGGTTGTAGGCATGGAGGTAAGCATCCAAGGCCCCCGCATCATCCTTCCCAGCGTACAGCAGGATGAGGGACGGCTTTGACGACTCCGGCACCGGACGTGGCGTCCACCTTAGTCTGAGCCTCAGTCTTTCCGGGGTGTCCTGCATCCATGGGAAGGTGGGGCTTGCCCCCCCTAGGGTGTCCGTGTGTCCTTTGTCTGACCCTCCGGTCATCTGTCCCTGGGCTTGCTGCTTGCCCTGGCGGTTCTGCCCGCCCTTGGAACGCCCCTTGCCGGGCGGATCCTCCCCTCTGGGTCTCTCTGCATTTTCTTCCCACTGCTCGGTGCGGGGGAAAGGGGTGCTTCCGCCCTTCTGGAGTGGCTGGGTCCGCTCCTCTTCTTCGGTGGAGGGGCTTCCGGGGCCGGTGGCACCCTGGAGAAATCCCCTCCCACCTGAGGCCGTCCTGGCCTCCCCCGCTCTGTCTGCCTTCCGCTGTGGCTCTGGTGGGGTTGGCTCTCCCCCGCTGTGTGCACTCTCGCACTGGTGGCCCTGTGATCCCATGGAAGCCACGGGGCCTATGGCACCCTGAGTGGCCTCCTGTCACTTGGGAAGGTGTGGGCATGCCTGTGGCACATGCTTCGATGGGGGGGCATCACACACCCACCCATCCTTCCTGACCGGGCAGTTGTGGGATCGGCCGCATGATCCCGAACACTTGTTGTGAAGGTGATGATCTCTGCAGTACGCCACCCCTTTGGGATTCTTGAAAGCCCAGTGGTCCGGCCATGGGGTCGAGGAGGTGTTGGGGGACTTCCCTTTGCCGCCCTTGCCCTTCGGCTTGGACCGGGTCGGCCCCGAGGGCCAGGATCCTTTTCCCCCCTTCTTGGGCTTCTCCCACTGAGTCTGCCACACCTTGGGTGCCTTGCTCTTGCTCTTCCCCTTCTCCGGCGCCCTGTTGAGGCGCTCGTAGACCAAGTCGCCCCTGATGTTCTTGAGGGCTTCGGAGAGAGTGGTGCCCTGGTGCACCATCTCGTGAATCTTGCGCCATGCATTGCGCTCTGCGAACAGCAAGGTGGTGTCGCTCGGGGGAGGTTTCCTGCCGGCTATGTCTTCCCCATAGAACCAGGCATACCAGTCATCCAACTCCTCCTTGGTGACCCTCAGGTTGCCAAACTGCGGCAGTGCTGCCGTGCACATCAGGAGCGTCGTCCTGAAGGTTAGGTGCAATCGTTCCAGCTGGCGCCGAGATGTAGGGTGGCTCCTCACCTCTTCTTCATCCTCCCTGTCCCAGCCGTCCACCGTGATCTTCTTGTGGGTGGATGAGGGGCGTTCCCCTTCTTCCGGGAGCGCGCTCACGATGTGTTTTGCCGGGATGTAGCCCAACTCGCCCTTGGCAATCATGCGCCACTGCTTCTTGAGGTAGCCATCACTACCTTGGAGCTCCAACCTCGGCTTCGGGGTCCCATGCGTGGCCACGTAAGCATCTTCCAGCTGGCGCCTGTCACACAGGACCTCCAAGGGAGCCTTTGTCGGGCCCGCCTGGCCCGCCGGGTGGTCACCTTGGTTGCCCCCCCGGACCAAGTTGGCTGCCACCCGAACTGCCTGAAGGAGGCGCATCGCCGTGAAGGCCGAGGTCTGGGCGTTGAACCCATTCTCTCCATCCTGGAATCCCAGGTCCCGGGGACCATTGTCCCTAGCCGCCGCCGGGGTGTTCCAGCGATCCGCCAGGTCTTCCACCGTGACGTATCCCGATGCGCCCAGAGCCGCCTGGATGGCCCAGGGGATTTCCTTGCCCACCAGGATGGCCGCCAGTGGCTTCTGCAACTTTGCCACGTCCTCCTTGAACTCCGCTGGGACCTCCTCCGGTGGTTTGGCGGGCGCGGCCGCCATGACCTCCTACCTTGGTGTGGGTGGGTGGGTTTTTCACACAAATTGGGTTCAAGGAACCCAGGGCAAAGCTTGAGCCAAAATGGCACATGCCATTATGGTCAAGCATTTCAAACACAGTTCATGTTTCCACATGCGTTTCAACATTAACAAAGTGTATGTAAGCTAACCAAACGGCACCACACAAGCACGCGATAACTCTTTTATCCGAGCAATGTGTTGGTGCCAGGGACTCATCTTCCCCTGTCAGATGTCAACGGCTGGGTGGGCCCCATGGGCCACCCACCGCAAACTCTCAAAAACTGAAGAACGGGTGTGCAGACTGATAGCGCCATTTCCGAAGGACAGTCTGGCACACCCGCCATTTCCGAAGGATGCCAGTCTGTGCTGAGGGCCCTGGCCAGGGCCCTGTCCTGGGCCTCCCCTCCCCCCCCGGGCTGCGGGTAGGGCCACCACCTCGGTCTCCGACTGGGTGTCTACAGAGTCATCCGTTTCAGATCCCGAGTCCGCCGAGGAGTCCGAGTCCTCCTGCAGTGTGGGGACCTCCGCAGGCTCCAGTACCCAGTCCGCCGGGAAGCCATACCTCTTGAAGCAACGTTCGCACTTGCCATAGGCCTCCGGCTCCGTCATGTAATCCAGCACAGAGAGCTCCTGGATCTTAGAAGCCGCCGGTCGCCATCCGCACCCCACAGCCGTGCCTTCGTCATTCAGCAGGTGGATTCTGGACTGGCCGGCGTTGCCTGTGCGTTTGACCGCCGCCACCGCACGAAGGGGAAGGTCCGGGGTGGCGGGGAACTTCACTGGTGTGTCCTCGGGTCCATGTTCCACCAATGACCACGAGCGAGTCGATGGCGCGCTCCCTGAGGTACCGTGGGGGATGTCTCCCCTTCCCTTTCGGTTTGGCCCCTGCGGCCGTCCGGTCCTGCGTCCGTGATGTCCACTGCTGGTGGCGGAGCGGGTCCGCCCAGTCCGGGTGGTTCAAGTCCTCCCTGCGCTCCCTGCCTGGCCCGAGGTTCAGGTTGGGGACCTTCTGCGCTACCTGGCCCCAGATCTCCACAACAACGTTGCGCTTCTCCCGCACGTAGACGTCTGCTGTGCTCTCCGTGAGCCAGTTGCCTAGGTACATGCGGCGCTCCCGGGGGATCCCCATCTGGAAAGCGCAGTCCGGGATGAACACTCGGAATGAGTGCCACGTCAGCGGCTTCACCAAACCCGGGGTAACTCCCCGACGGAGAATAGCATCCTTGAGCCATCTCAGAGCCCTTTCCGGTGTGGAAGGTCTTGGGATCAGCCCTGCAAAGTCTTTGCTCACTGTCGGGAGCAAGTAGTCCATGTCCTGGAATGCCTCCTCGGATACCAGTCGCCTGACCGAGGCCACCCAGGTAGTCCACCAGGGGATCCCGTGAAGCTGTACTTCGGAGCAATCAAGGGGACCGGGTTGCGGTTGATTCGTGCTGCTGAGACCGTCTTGGTCTGCCATGCCTTCAGCTCCACAGTGTTGCTGGTGTGGATAAGGTCCTTGGGGTGAACATGCTGGAGGTCATTGAAACGAGCGCTGCACCCAACCTGGAACCGGGCGAAACCCAGGATGAAAGCGTCCAGCACCTCGTGTCTGCTCCTCCCGGGGCCGCCTGCGTACCGGGGCCGGTGGCACCCAGGTGATCGTAGCCAGCCCCCTCCTCCAGAGCCCATATGACCTCTTTGCTGGGGACCACCGCCTTGCGCTGTGGCCTGGTGACCGTGTCCGTGAGCGCCTCTTCCAATGAGCTCTTCTTGGACTTGAGGCGATGGAGCTCGTCTATCTTCAGCAACCCGAAGGTCTTGGAAAACCATTTGAGGGTGTTCCACACCTGCCGTAACTTGCACGGAATGACCTCCTCTTCGGCGAGCTGGTTAAGGAGAGAGCGGACATGTCGTTCCTGCCATGGAATCACTGTGAAGCCTCTCTTCCGGAGACTCTCGTAGACCAGGCAATGTTGCCTGAGTGTCCGGAACCTACTGTCCCCTGCGGAAGTCCTCCCCCAGGATGTCCTGCATGTATGCGATGTGCTCCGCAAACGGGGCGAAGTGGGCAAGGAGCCGTTCCGCCCATTTCCCGCGCATATGGAGTTCCAGCGCTCGCTGGGGCTCCGGTTGTTGGAGTGGGGGTGGGTCATCTCGTGAGAACCACCTCAGTTGGTCCTGGCGATCCCATTCATTCTCCAGCGGGGAAAAGTTCTTGCTCGGCTTGCCATCCGCAGTCGCCATGAGGAGGAACCATGGGCTATCCCATAGGTCGGTCAGGTCCGCCGCGGACAGGGGCTGGGGAAGCCTGCCCGCCGCCGACGCCACCGGCCCGTTGAAGTAGTCCGTCGGGACCACTTGGTCGTCTTGCCCTACCGGAATGCCCGAGAGTTCCAGGAGCTGGGCGAAGCGGATTGCCGGCTCCCCGCCCAGCTTCCTCCCCTCCTCCTCCGTGCCATGGCGCAAGCACATCAGGACCAACAGCTCCCCGTCCGTCTGTCTCGGGGAGAAGGACTCATCCGCCAATGTGTCCCATAGGACCCTTGGAATGCGGTCCCAAAGACGTGTGTAAGGCGGGCGCAAAAGAAACTTGGTAGAAACCCTAGCCATGAGGAAAAAGGGGGGTTCGAGCCTCCTATCGAACGGCCGGGACCCAACCGCGGCACAATGCATGCATGTTCCAAACGCGCAGAATGCCGAGTGCAGATGGAGCAGGCAGGCCACACGCAGCCCGACAGGACCAAAAATCAACCCCCGGAAATCCCCAAAAGCACGGAGGGGGGAGACCAACCAGGCGGGGGATTCCCCAAAAAAAAACCCAGGGGACCTCAAGGAAACCAAGAGTCAGCCGCAGCCACTTTTCCGAACCGTGGCTGATATGGCCCGTCCTTGGGGCAGCCAATGCATGTGGCCTCCTGGTCGAGGCAATCAGGCTGTCGTGACGTGTTGAACAGGGGGAAAACAATGGTGAAAGAAGAACCCAAAAGGAGACACCCCAAACTCCTCCCCCCACCAGAGACGGGGCCAAAGGCACCCGAGTCCCGGCGGGAAGAGATCACACGACTCCACATCCAAAAGGGCTGTGAGACAAGACCTAGCGGCTCTCACCCTTCAAGATCGCCTCCTTTGCCACCGAGTGGATGGCCGCCAGCCCCGACTTCTCCGGGTTGCTCAAAATGACCGACCACAAGGCAGTGGAGACATCCCCCAGGCCATTCGAGGAGCTGAAGCGCATGCGGGGGGCTCCACCCTCTTGTAGAACTCCATCCTGTCACGGATCCACTGATTATATAGCTGGTTCGGGGGCTCGTCCATCACCAGCTGCAAGCATGTGGCCTTGTCTTTGTGCCACCCCGTGATCTGGAGCAGCCTGGTCCCCCCGCGGCTCGCCCTCCAGAAGCTCTTGCAAAATCTGCACATATAGCCCCCGGTGGTCTTGAACTTCTCCTTGCTCACCACTTCCCAGGCGCTGATGCTGGGCAGGACCAAGCCACACTCCACGGAGGCCCAAAACACATGCTTCGTCTCCTTAGAGAAGTGCTTGTTCATGTACTTCCGGCCCGCGACCGCCGTGACCGTGGCCGTGGTGATGGGCGGGTATCGCCTGGTGCCCTGGTCTGGTGTGCGGAGCGTGGTGTCTGCCCTTCCCAGGACCTTGGCCTTGGGGTCCGCCTCCTTGGCCGCTCCTCCCCCGGGGCCAGAGGCACCCAAGCGGGGGGAGCAACCCAGCTGCCGGATGAGGTGTTGGGAGTAACCCAACCTGTCGTACAAGGTTTGCGCCGCCTCCTGCGGGACCTGCTCGACCCAGTCGTGGACCACGTTGCAGCGCCAGTTGACCTTCACCTCCACCATCGAAGACTTGCTCAGGCCCGCCACCAACTTGGTGTAGACCGAGTCGAAGGCCTCCAGCGATGCCAGCGGGAGGGTGATCCGCTCGTCGCAGACCGCCCTGAAACGCAGCGCCTCCTTACTGTCATGGATGGGGGCCACTGGGATCTCCATCACGGGCAACGGGCAGTTGACGATGAAATTCTTGGCCGCCAAAAATGTCCCCATCTCCTTGAAGATGTAGCTCCATTCCTCCTTGCTGCGCGGCTTGGGGATGCCCAGGCTCTCCAGGAAGGGCACCGCCTCCTTCCTCATCTGGAGGATGTTGCCCATCCACTTGTCCGAGGTCGAGCCCTCCGCATTGCGGCCCCGGCGTTGCGTTTTCACGATCAACGGGAAAGTGGTCCAGGCCGAGTAGATGTACTGGAAAGTGAACCTGTGGGCGTACACCCCCGTCAGGCTCGGCAGGTCCCACGTTCTCGTCATCCCCACCACCTGCTCCGGCGCCGGGCGCTCGCCGTTCACCGCGCTCGGATCTCCAAGGCCGTGTAGATGACTGGGTCGATGTGGTCCTGCTCGCACGTGAGTGGGTGAGTCCTGCGCTCCAGGGCCAGGAGCTCCTCCGGCGTGAGCTTGAACTGCTGGTCAGCGCCCCGGGGGATCTCACCGCTTGCGTGCTTCTTCCAAATCCCCCCAAACATCCGGAGCTCTCCCTGGTGCCTCTTCATCGCCCAGAGGATCAAGGACAGCTTGCCCTCCTCCGAGCCCAGGTCTTGCTGTGACATTGGCTGGTCCCCCCAGGGCCTTGGAGGGGGCCGGTGCCACCAGATCGGGCATCTCCTCCAGCAGCGCCTCCTGGTGCCATGGGTTCTGCGACGCTCTGAGCATCCTGATGTAGGGGACATCAGCCAATGCCTGGCTGGCGTCAACGCCCTTCCCCTCCAGGTACTGGTCTCGCAGCTTGGCCTTGAACCTCCAGGTTGACCTTCCTGAGGGCACGGGCTCCCTCATTGGCCACCTCCTCTGACGGCAGGGCCTGCATGCCCTCCTGGAGAGGCGCCAGGATAGCCATCTCATTGTCCAGCATCTCCTCCGTGACCAACTCCTTGTGCCGCCGCCTGGCCGTCCTCCGGGGTCGGTTCCCGATGCTCTGTCAAGGCCTTATGCAGCTCCTCCTTCTTCCGGATCGCCTGGTCCACCTGGGGGTGGTAGAGCTGGAAGCTCTGAGCCTCCGCCTCCTTCAGGGACCGCTGCACTTTGACCTTGATCTCCTGGCATTCCCGGACCTTCAACGCCTCGTCGTCCGCCTCCATCTCCATGGACAGGATCTCCTGCCGGATGTCCACCCGCCTGTTAAGCGGGACCGCGTCTGCCATGGTGATCTCCTCTGCCGTGTCCGTTTTCGGAGGAGCTCTCCCCAGGACCGTGCCGTCCACCAAGTTGCGGTCGGCCTGTGCCCGGGTACCACCGGGGCCAGCGGCACCCAGGCTTCCCCCTTCCCGCTGCTGGATCCAGGTCGGCTTGCCCTCCACGATGAGCAGGTTGTAGGTGATAGAGGGTGCCTGGAAGGGGACGAACTCCTTGCCTGGGCAGACCCAGCACTGCTTGGCTGCCTCTGGCCACCCCGTGCCGCATGCCTTGCACATGAACTTGTAATCGGAATGGCCTGCATCGAGCCTGTGCATTCGCTGGGTGCCAATGCACGCCTTGTTCCTCTGGAACTGCGAGGCCCAGACCTCCTCATCTGGATCTTCATCGGGACATAGGCCTCCAGGATACGAATCACCAGGTCCTCCGTGAGATTCTTCCCGACAAACTTGTGGAACAGGGAGACCGCCTCCTCCACCGTGACGTCCCTCAGCAAAGTGGCCGCCGATGCCGGAAGGACCGGGAAGAGGTCTGGGAGGTCCACCAGCTTGAAGTAACCGGGTCGGCCCTCAACCGGCACCAAGGAGACCGGTTTGTTCACATGAGCCGTGGTCTTCTGGGAAGCCGCCACGAAACCCTTCAGCCTCTTCGTGGGTGGTGTCTGTGCCTCCTCCGGTGGAGTGGCCCGCTCCGTGACGTCCGCGTCTTCCATGTCCTTGTCATCCTCCTTGGCGGGGCCAGGGGCACCCAAGCCGGAAGTCGGTGTGGCAAAAGCCACACGGAGACGCTCCAGTGCACTGGAGAGGTCCTTCATCACATCGGTAGCCGAAGCCGACGGGGGGGCCTCGGGCTCGTCCAAAACCAGGCCGGCCGCCACTGCCGCCTCGCGTGTGCGAATTTCCTGGGCCTCCTGGCTGGCCATTTCAACCTCCTCCACGGTGAGCGTCTGGTCCTCAATCAGCTCAAAGGAGGTGGCCGAGGTTGCCGAGGAAGCCATTGCTTGATCGGGGTTAGTTCGAAAGTGTCCAAACTCAATTTTGTTCACACAAATTGGGTTCCAGGAACCCAGGGCAAAGCTTGAGCCAAAATGGCACATGCCATTATGGTCAAGCATTTCAAACACAGTTCATGTTTCCACATGCGTTTCAACATTAACAAATTTAAAGATCAACAGGGGTCCTCAATCTGCCAACCAACTCCAAGGCTGGTGTCCCTTTAAGACCAGCCAAAAAGGGTCCCCCAACAAAGACACACCCTGGTCTTGCCTTTGCGCCCCCACACGCCTATCTTTGATTGCGCTTCACCGGGTCCAGAAGGCGATGGCTTGGTCGCCCATTGCCCGATCGAAAGCAACCGAATTGTGGGTGCTTCCTTGCTGGTGCTCAGTAGCGAATCACCCCGAGAAATTGGGAATGAACCTAGGGTTGCCCTGACAGGAAACCACAAGAGATGGTTCTTGGGGGTCATTCCCTAATTCGCTTCTGAGGACCAGCAAGTTTCTCAGAAAAGGGGGCCCCAACATTGGGTTTTTTTCACTGATTTCTTGTTGCTTCACTGGACATAGCATCAAAAAGGCGGTCCCCACAAACTGACCATTGATTCTGCCCGGGTGCTTGGCCGTTGCATCCAACTCAGCAAAGTGTTCGCCTGCTTTCACCGAGAACCATGCGCATGAACACTTGCCCTGCCCAAAGCTTCAGTCACACCTCGCAGCCGATTCGAATCATCGCGAACGCAGGCCGAGCTCAGAAAGAGACGTCTTGCTGCGCAAGGGCCCGAGGCCGTCAGTGAGTCTCAGCCATGGATCGACCTGGTCGACCTCAGGTACCGAGAATGCATCGATCTGATTTTCCCATTATGTCCTGCATCTTGTTTAAGTTACATCAGTCAACTGGGGCCAAAGGAGATGCAAAAAGGGATATGGAAAAGCTCCTGGACAATTTTAACATCAGCCATAGAGTTGATGTGAATGCAACACACCGAGGCGTTTTGGAACCACTCATTGACAGGCAGCTACAGTCATGGCTGGAGTGTCCAGAATTGGGGAACCTTCCCCAACATGTCTGGCCAACCATGAGTTGGATGAAGCGCAGCCCTATCCCAGACCCCTAGTGGCCATGGGAAGAATCGATATAGACAAGGGTAACTTTTTGCTTGCTTGATTTTAAAGGAGACACCCTCCAACAAAAAAAAGGACGAAAGGAAATGTACCACAGGAGGTCCTGCTGCTTTTTTGAGACACTCGAGACTCGCATCGCTGTCCTGCCTCCTCTCGTAGCCGGGCGTTCAGCAGCCTCAGGTGGATAGCAAGCGCGTACAAAGGGCAAGGAATGGGGGATGTATCTCGAGTCCGAATCCTCTCCTTTTCATCCTTTCCGCAAGAACATGTCGATCCATTGATTTGGCAAGGAGACACTTTGGCTCGACGACTTAATTTGCCAGCGTTCTTAACGTCCAGTTGTCACTGCCCGAAGTCTGAAGGACCAAACACCTGAAGCGAGAGGGCACCTGGCGCATAGACGCTTCAGGCAAGACCATCTACGGCCCAGCACCATGTTGAGGAAACGCCGGCCAAAAAGCAGCACCCAAAGTCATGAAAATTCAGCAGCCGTTTCATAGAGTTGGCCACCCTTTTCACAATCACCCCCCCCCCCCCAACAAGGTGCTTCTGCTTTGGGACGCATCTCCTTGCCGAATCCAGAGCCAAGCACCGCACCGCAAGCGCAGCGGCATGTAGGCACGGCGGAGGGCTAGTAAACCCGCAGAGCCGTCCTGTAGCAACAAGCTGGACCACCCTCATTTGTTGGCAACCGTTGGCACATGCGGCCTATGAATTTCAATACAAACAGGCTGGTGGACCGAATACATTGGCCACCGGACGCTTCAGAGGGTGTTACTGTGGATGGACAAAATCCTGCACCACCTAAGAAGTACCTAAGAAGCCCTGGAATGAGGATTTCCCCTGTAAATGCTGACAAACAATTGTTTGTCACGGTTTCTGAGGTGGTGCAGGATTTCGTCCGTCCACAGTATGGGTGTTCCAAACACTAAACATCATAGGCGCAGGGGCGTCTTTTGTGGAGTTGGTACCCTTTGAGGGTTGTTCTTATGGCCGCCAACCATTAAAGTTCGGCAGCCAGCTCCCGAACCAGGCATCGAGTCCTGGAAGGCGTCTGCGCTGAGGATGATCATGACCTAGATGCATACTCAAGCCATACGTGAGTCTCAGCTTCCTCCTTGGTGGTTGGGTCCCAAGATAGCGTTTCAAGAGGCAACCTGGGGTTCACATCCCCAAACCACCAATTTAAACCTCCAATTAGGGGTAAGGTGGCTGGTTGAGATAGAAAGCAACTATCACGGCCCGCAGTCTCAACGCAGTCTGACATAAGGCAGGCGCGGAGCACACACGCTCACAGGACTGCAGTGGCGATGACATTGCCTGCATGCGCAAAGTCTTCGCTGGAAAATGGCAGAAAGCGACGCAGATCCGAATGTCTTGAAGTTGGCGTTCCTCCCTTCAAGCAACAAGCCTGTTGTAAGGGTGCCCGCAAAAAAGCACACACACACACACATCCGATATTCATCTTGCGTCAGGTGAGCAAAAACCCTGGCCGGGCGATTCAAGCGCAGCGGCCATCCGTTCCGAGGCCTCGTAGCCAACTGATACGCCGCCTCAAATCCGGCAGCTCGGGCGACATGGGGCGACATGTCGCTTCTCCAGTGCCATGGTCAAAAGTCCTGTGGGCCATGGCTCCTTAGCAGGAACCTTTACAACGATTGTCCAAGCTCCCCATCAAGTTGTGCATGACCCTGTCAAGTGGGGTGCTTTGACCAAGGCAAATGTCTCTTTTTCCAGGGAAATGCAGGGTGGGTGGACAAATCAATCCCAATGTCCACCGGAAAAGGGGGGGGCCCTTGGATGTCTAAGCGGCTAAACCCCCGAGGCCCGCACGGAGATGCGCCGGCCACAGCTCATCCGCCAGCAGGGCCTTCCAAAGTCTCAGCGCCAATGACCTGGCCCCGTGAGCCCCGATTTCTGGGGACGACCTCGCAAAAACCCGGCAGAACCCAGCAAACCCGTCTTCTCTCAAAGCCAAAGTTGGATCAACTTGATGTAACAAGCTCGGGACCGCGCTGAAAGAGAAGATCTTAGTTCCTATGCACACATCTCCATGCGTGAGAGGCAGCAACGTGAATGCCCGCAATGCACCATCCTGTCTTGATCTCAAAATTGTTAACATGACGGGGCCAGACAAGCACGCGTTTTGCTTTTCCTTCGACTCACCCTTGAAAAGGAGTCCTTCTTAAGCCCCTCCCGTCCAGCAACCTTCGAGTGGAAGTCTCGTGGCATGTCGTGCGCTCACAAACGGCGGCTGCAGCCTCAAGGCACTTCGGTGCACCCGGGGCAGTGTGGCCAAAACTGGAACCGCGAGGAAGAGCTGCTTTCAGTCAATCCGGTGCAGAGGTCCCTGCCCATGACTCTACATGCTGCAGCTCGTGAACCTGGAAAGTATGATGCTTGAGCTCTGTCTTTGTCACGCATTTGTGTGTGTGTGTGTCACACATCGCCTTGCCTCGACCACTTGTATTTGTCTTCCGCAGCGTCGGTTTCCTTTGAGCGAGTCATACGTCCATTGCCCCTATTTGTTCACCATGCGTTTGTGCCAGCTCCATCGCAGGCGACTCTTGAGCGAACCAAATTCTCTCGGACACCCCGCCCAGTTTGGGCTTTTTTCCGCACTGGACTGGACTTGGGAGTGGACTGGGCCTGGGCTGCGCTCCGAGATCCCGGGCCATGAGCCCCAGAAGCCCCGCCGGCTTCGCCAGGGCGAGGGCGGCCCTCCACTGGCCTAGAGCTTTCCAAAAGCTCCCTCTTTCTGAGACGCGCAGGTCCCAAGCTTGCGAACTGATTTGTTGCTTTCTGGCTCTCCTTCCGTCTTTCTTCATGGTTCTGCGTTTCCTTTTGTGCCTTCTTTCGCTCTTTCTTCCTGCCTTGCTTCCTTTTCAATAGTTATTGTTTTATTGCTTTCTGTTTTCCGTTCTTGATTTCACTATATAATGAATTTATATATTTATATATATGTTTCTTTCTCTCTTTTTTTCTTTCGGACTTTGCTTCTTTCTTTCTTCGTTGTTTCTTTCTTTCTTTATTTTTTCCTCATTTCATTTCATTTCCTTTCCTTTCCTTTCCTTCTTTCTTTCCTTCCTTCCTTCCTTCCTTCCTTCCTTCCTTCTTTCTTTCTTTCTTTCTTTCTTTCTTTTCTCCTTCTCTTTCCTTTCCCTTCCTTTCCTTTTCTTTCTTTCTTTCTTCTCTTTCTTCTCTTTCTTCTCTTTCCTTCTTTCCTTCCTTCCTTCTTTCTTTCCTTCTTTCTTTCTTTCTTTCTTTCTTTCTTTCTTTCTTTCTTTTCTCCTTCTCTTTCCTTTCCCTTCCTTTCCTTTTCTTTCTTTCTTTCTTCTCTTTCTTCTCTTTCTTCTCTTTCCTTCTTTCCTTTTTTCCTTTTTTTACTTTCCTTCTTTCTTTCTTTCTTTCTTGTTTATTTTCTTTCTTTTAGTTGTTTTCTCTTCTTTCCGGTCTTCCAATCTCTTGGATGGTTTTCAATACTTTGCCCATTGATGGATTGGTTGTGTGGATAGTTTCAATGATGGTGGTTGCTTGGAAACCTCCGAGTGTGTTCATCTGCTCGTGGCTTAGCATTGCCATTGGGTCGTCCAATACTGATTGCTGGGTTTTTCAAAAGACAAAACCTTCCATTGCGCGCTTGCAAAAATCCCAACCGGGGGTGTCCCCAGCATTGGGGTGCCCAAACCGTCCAAAAAGGGGCGATCCCGATTTTAGGTTTGAGAGCACAAACACGTAAAACAAAACACAAAAATGGCTGGTTTACTCATATGGCTTCCAAGCATAATAATTCAGAAACCGGAAGGAATTCCCAAGCGTGGGTCAGTCCTCACAGGTGAGCTGGCTATACGCCCAACTACCAATTGAAGACCTGTGACAAGGCCCCAAAATCTCCCCCAGAAGTGCACTTCACAAACCATTTGATAACCGTTGCCGGGTCTGGCGGAAATTTCCGGTTACTGAAGCGCCGGCGGGCTCGCTGGCAGGCGTCCACGGTTGCGCTCGCTGCCGCGATGGGCAGCCTGGAGAACGCAATCGAAGCCCCAAGGGGCTAGTAACGAGCAGAGGGGAGCGGGGGTTAAAGAAACCCCAGAGGGGTGTTCCCTACGGTTCTATTTCAAATATACACTCTTTCGGGAAAGTGTCTACTGTTCATGCTACTAGCTTTTGGTGAAAAATCATGACCAGCTGATGGCAAACATCGTTCCCGTGGGCTGGTGGTAACAAACGTCCCCACTGACCTGGGCATTACACTCCTGCAGATTAATAACACAGCCGTCGTTCATGAAATCCCCTTTTTGGGGTACCCACTGAGTTTCCATGTTAATCTGCAAATGTTACCATTATTCCAAAAGCTGAATTCAGGGATCCCAAGTAAAAAAAGACCTTTATCATGAGAAGCTCGTTATACCTCCAGGTGAGCTTGCTATAAAATAGGAAAATGTTGATTTGCAGGAGAGTAACAGCTCTTGGCAGCCGCACCTCGGATGGCTGTCCGCCAGCGCCAGCGCTGCCTCCCAGCGCGCAGTCGCGGCAGCGGCGCTGCAGGCGGCGCTTAAGGCCTGAGCCGAGTTCGCTCCAAACAAGCGAGGTTTCAGGGTTTAGGGTCCTCCATACTTGGTGTTTCTGGTAATGCTTGGCTCCAAACAGGCTGGAAAACATGGTCGTTTCTGTTTGGGCCGGGGGTGGAGGGGGGGTTCAAAATCAGAGGCCAGTTTTGAAACCCTTTTGCCATTTTGCGCCACCTGACAAGCGTGACAAGCCCCCAAATGAGGCCCCAAAGAAAATGCTTGCGCGTGTGCGCGCATGCGTGCCGTTGCGGTGCTGTGCGGTGCGGCGCCATCCCGGGCCGGGCTGGGCCGCTCCGTGCCGTGCTGTGCCACGCCGCGCCGCGCCAGTGCCTGGGTGTGTGTGTGGGTGTCTCTTTGTGTGTGTGTGTGTGCGTGTATTTCTGAGTTTAGGTGTTTGCATGCTTGCGTCACTGCTCACGATTGCGAGTGAGCGCGCGTGTGAGTGCGTGCGTATACTGATGCGTGCGTGCGCGCGCGCATGCGTGTGCGCGGGCCTGTGCGTGCGCGTGTGCAAGTGCGTGCAAGCGCGCATGCGAGTGCGCGGGCGGGCGGGCGGGCGAGCGGGCGCGCGGGCGCGCGGGCGGGCGGGTGGGAGGGCGTACGTGTGTGCGTGCGTGAGTGTGTGTGTGTGTGTGATGTGTGTGTGTGTGTGTGTGTGATGTGTGTGTGTGGTGTGGTGTGTGTGTGTGTTGGTATGTGTGTGTGTGCGGGTTTGTTGGTGTGTTGGTATGTTGCTGTGCTAGTGTGTTGGCCTGTTGGTGTGTGTGTGTGTGTTGGTGTGTGTGTGTGTGTGCTGGTGTGTGTGTGTGTTGGTGTGTGTGTGTGTGTCCTGGCGTGTGTGTGTGTGTGATGGTGTGTGTGTGTGTTGGTGTTGGTGTTGGTGTTGGTGTTGGTGTTGGTGTTGGTGTTGGTGTTGGTGTTGGTGTGTGCGTGTGCGTGTGCGTGTGCGTGTGCGTGTGCGTGTGCGTGTGCGTGTGCGTGTGCGTGTGCGTGTGCGTGTGCGTGCGCGGGTGCGCGTGTGTGTGTGTGTGTGTGTCTCTGTGTGTGTGTGTGTGTGTCTGTGTGTGTGTGTCTGTGTGTGTGTGTGTCTGTGTGTGTGTGTCTGTGTGTGTGTGCGTGCACGTTCGCGTGTGCGTGCGCGTGTGCGTGTGAGTGTGCGTGCGCGAGTGCGCGTGCGGGTGCGCGGGTGCGCTTGTGCGCGGGTGCGCCTGTGCGCGTGCGAGCGTGCGAGCGTGCACGCATGTGGGCGTTTGCGCGTGTGCGCGTGTGCGCTTTTCGCGTGCGCACGTGTGTGCATGTGTGAGTGCGTGCGCGTGCGCGTAAGCGTGTGCGTGTGCGTGCGCGTGTGCGTGTGCGTGTGTGTGCGTGTGCGTATGCGTGTGCGTGCGCGTGCGTGCGCGTGTGCGTGTGCGTGTGCGTGTGCGTGTGTCGGTGTGTCCGTGTGTCCGTGTGTGTGTGTGTGTGGGTGTGTGTGTGTGCGTGTGTCCGTGTGTCTGTGTAGGTGTGTGTGTGTGTGTTAGCGTGTGCCTGCGCGTGCGCGTGCGCGTGCGCGTGCGCGTGCGCGTGCGCGTGCGCGCGTGCGCGAGCGGTGCGCGCGTGCACGCGTGCGGTGCGTGCGTGCGGTGCGTGCGTGCGCGCATGCGCGTGTGCGCGCGTGCGCGCGCACACTTGCGCGCGCGCGCGTGTGTGGTGTGTGTGTTGGTGTGTTGGTGTGTTGGTGTGTTGGTGTGTTGGTGTGTTGGTGTGTTGGTGTGTTGGTGTGTTGGTTTGTTGGTGTGTTGGTGTGTTAGTGTGTTAGTGTGTTAGTGTGTTAGCGTGTTAGTGTGTTAGTTTGTTAGTGTGTTAGTGTGTTAGTGTGTTAGTGTGTTAGTGTGTTAGTGCGTTAGCGTGTTAGTGTGTTAGTGTGTTAGTGCGTTAGTCGGTTAGTGTGTTAGTGTGTTGGTGCGTTGGTGCGTTGGTGCGTTGGTGCGTGTGGGTGTGTGTGGGTGTTAGTGAGTGTGTGTGTGTGTTAGTGTGTTAGTGTATTAGTCTGTTAGTGTGCTAGTCTGTTCGTGTGTTAGCGTGTTCGCGTGCTAGCGTTTTTGCGTGTTAGCGAGTGAGCGTGCTAGCTTTTTTGCGTGTTAGCGAGTAAGCTGTGTGTTAGCTTGTTGGCGTGTTAGTGTGCTTAGCGTGTTAGCGTGTTATCGCGTTAGCGTGTTGGTGTGTGTCTCTGTGTGTGTCTCTGTGTGTGTCTCTGTGTGTGTGTGTGTGTGTGTGTGTGTGTGTGTGTGTGTGGGTGTCTGTCTGTGTCTGAGTTTGTGTCTGTGTTTGTCTGTGTGTGTGTCTGCGTGTCTCAGTGTCTGTCTGTCTCTGTCTGTCTGTCTGTCTGTCTGTCTGTCTGTCTGTCTGTCTGTGTCTGTCTGTCTGTCTGTCTGTCTGTCTGTCTGTCTGTCTGTCTGTCTGTCTGTCTGTGTCTGTCTGTGTCTGAGTTTGTGTCTGTGTTTGTGTCTGTGTGTCTGCGTGTTCTTGTGCTTGTGTTTGCGCTTGTGTTTGTGTTTGTGCCTGTGCGAGTGTGTGGGTGTGGTGGGTGGGTGGGTGGGTGGGTGGGTGGGTGGGTGGGTGGGTGGGTGGGTGGGTGGGTGGGTGGGTGGGTGGGTGGGTGGGTGGGTGGGTGGGTGGGTGGGTGGGTGGGTGGGGGGGTGGGGGGTGGTGGTGTGGGTGGGTGGGTGGGTGGGTGGGTGGGTGGGTGGGTGGGTGGGTGGGTGGGTGGGTGGGTGGGTGGGTGGGTGGGTGGGGGTGGGTGGGTGGTGGGTGGGTGGGTGGGGTGGGTGGGGGTGGGTGGGTGGGTGGGTGGGTGGGTGGGTGGGTGGGTGGGTGGGTGGGTGGGTGGGTGGGTGGGTGGGTGGGTGGGTGGGTGGGTGGGTGCGTGGGTGCGTGGGTGCGTGGGTGCGTGGTGCGTGGGTGTGAAGTGTTTTCCTTTCTAGAGTTTGTTTTACGGGAGGCCAAAGGAAAAGCACCAAATTGGGTGTTCCGCCATTTTGAAACATACCCACAACGTGCCAAATGTCTAGGACTGGTTGTTAATTGTACCATGTTTCTTCAGCTGCAGCTTGTTACAGTATCGCCTTTCTTCCTTCCCCATCAACAAAGAAACCTGAGTTTTTACCCACACCGGGCGCTAAAGGTGGGACCCAAACCTTGTAAACAATCAAAAGGGCGGCTCTTCATCTACCCTGGCTTCGAGAATCGCCGACCTGAGGCACAACACCGTGCCCGCAAGTCCTAGGCGCCAAGCCGCTTGAGTTTTCTAGGCGCAATCGACTCAGGTCCTGCCACTTAAGTTTTTGACCACCCCCCAGCAGCTAGAAGTCTCCTCCAAGCCTTAAGCCCCAGCTTTCAGACACGGCGCCATGTCATCGAAGGGCTGCTGCAGCTGCGACTCCTGGGCGCTCATGCACTATTGTTGCTCATGTTTGATACTACTTTCATTTTTATTCATTTTCTTATTTGGAAAAAGAAAACGACACACAAAACAACCTGGAATGTCTCATCGGGACCTATCGAGACCCTGTCAATGCACGGACCCCTTCTTGTCCTCCTCTTGTTCATAGCTTGCAAGGGAATGCGCACAAATGAAAGCCATCGGGAGCCGAGACAATCCCGGAGGATTGAAAAATCTCACCAACTTCAGCCCAGATGCCCAGATGCTA
The DNA here is from genome assembly GCA_963377175.1 of Effrenium voratum. NCBI lineage: Eukaryota > Dinophyceae > Suessiales > Symbiodiniaceae > Effrenium > Effrenium voratum. The sequence goes on from CAUJNA010003363.1 coordinate 195,966, forward strand.
TGGAAGGCCAGCTGCCAGCGCAAGCCTATGGGCGACGGTGCGCCACTTGCGAGCATATCAGCCTCTGTGGTTGCCCTGGCCTTGTGACGTGGAAATGTGTCAGAAGCAGTCAGACCCCTCCAGGTGGCAACGAGGGTGTCCGCTTTCCGTGTAAGACCTGCCTTTAAACTGGCTCTAGCACGAGTAGAGGCCCGCCAAGGAGGAAGTAAGACCACAAAGGCATTTGGAAGACGCACACCAAGGAAGCCACGCCAATGCAACTAATTAGGCACGAAAAGAAAGCAAGAAAGCAAAGCAAAGCAAGGCAAAGCCAAGCCAAGCCAAGCCAAGCAGGCATGCAGGCAAGGCAAGGCAGGCAGGCAAACAAACAAGCTGGCTAGCTTGCAAGCAAGCTTGCTTACGAGCCAACCAAAAAAGACCGAAACACAACACAAAACAAACCAAAAGAATGAATAACATAATATCACAAACAAGCACTCAAACGCGACGAATTTAGACCAAGGCGTCAACCTTCAACCCCAAGGACTTAAATCTTCAATTGAATTTGCAAAGCTGCTGGATGCTACATAGGGGGGTCTGGAAAAAGAGGAAAAAGCACATAGACAACCTAGACCCTCCTCTTTTGGTTGCGCCTTGGGTACATAATCTTTGGTCTATTTCGCCCAAGGCGCTGCGCCCCGCCGCGCGCACGTGTGCGGCGCCCAAAGCGAGAGCGCCTTCGGTGAGGGAAACCGCGGGTTTTTGCGGCGGACGCTCCCGGAAAAAACGAGCTGAAAAGGGGAAGTCTGAGAATGGGCGTTCTCAAAGCACCCCAAAATGCCCATTTCGTGGGCCAAAAATGCTTGGTTCCTTTTAAGATCTTTAAAAAAAAAAAAAAAAAATCCCAACCAACATGTGCCCACAAAAATGGGCCTTGTAAGCTCCTTCCTTTCAAATCCCCAAAACGGGCCCACAAGAATGGGCTTGCTGGGCTTGGTGGCTTGTGATACTTGCCGAGCATCGCAGTTTTCAGAGAAGACTGGGGAGGAGGGTGGTGAGAGGGGTGGTTCTCAAATGGTGGCCTCAAATGGTTGGTTTTCTGGTCTCCTTAGCTTCGTCATAAGTCAGGACCACAAGACACCAACGATGTGGACAAGATCCTGGTTTCGACATACACCTTGAAGAGCAGGGTTCTTATTTGACATAAGGGCCCAGTCGGCCGATTGAGTCCGGGGGGCGTCCAACTAGACACAATTACACAAAGGCAAGAAGGCTCAAATTCCAAAACACCAAGTCACCAATCAAGGGCTGGCTGATAAGTTGCGCAGTGGCTGCGTGATCCAAAAGAAAATCGAGCAACTCAGGGAGTGAACGACAGGTCTCAGGGTGTTTTCCCCATAGAGGAGCTTGTACCCACCGAGTTTTTCCAGGGCTCAGTTTTTTCCATGGCGAGGGCTCTCGGGTTCGGAGCCTGGCAGTGGAATCTGAGAAAAAGGCGGCGCCATCTCGCGGTGTGTCCAAAAACTGTGAACTGCTGTTGCCTGGTTGGGGAGAAAGAAACAAAGGTGAATCAAACGTGTGTTGGCGGTCAATTTCTAGGAAAGGGGGGATTCCAGTCCCCGTTTCCTGACATTCTGGTGGCTTGGTCAACTAGCACCCTGAAATAAAGCTTTAATATAGGAATCTCTTTGGCATTCGGCAGCCATTTGGACATCCTGGTGTGTCAAGGCTGTGGCATCTATGGGATTTTTCCCAACAACTTGTCAAGCAAAGCTGGTCTCGAGGCCCTAAATTATACCCTTTGTCCTGTGGCAGCTCGCTCTGAAGCAAAGCTCATCCTCGGGCCCCGGCCCGGCGCATGCCTGGTCCGTGGAACCGCGAAGACCTCCATTAGGGGAACCGCAGATCAATAAACCCCTGCTTGATTTATAGCACGGGGCAACTGAGTCAACATTGTATAAGGGACGCTCTTTGTGGAGTCCCTTTGCACTCCCAACTTCTGGTGAAATTCCGCTTGAAGCCAACCCGAAAGCGCCCCAACTGAAAATTTCGGGGAAGCCAACTAAACACAATTCAGTTCCGCCGGAAAGGGTCCCCCACCCCGCAAAAAGGAGGTGCCAACTCAAAACAATACATGAAGCTGGACCTTCCCGTCGTGGGCTTTTGTGCAGAACCTCACAAAGAGTATTTACCACCTCGGGAGAAAGCAAAAACATGCTCGGAGGTCCCTTTAAGAGCGAGATGGTCCAAACCAGCAGCCCCAGAACGCCAACTCAACGTCAGGTTCCATGTTATACAATTGGTGGGAGGGTAAAACATATTCTTGGTGGCTTTCTGATCCCCTGCTAAAAGTGGACAACTTTTAGTGGTTCAATAGGGAAAACCCCATTCGTGGGCAAAAAGTTCAAGGCCTAACCTGGGCGTGGCTCAAAAAATTGAAGAGCCGGGGTTACGGTCGCTTTAGTCTTTCCACGCACCAAGGTGCCATTTTGGTACCATTTTTTTGAACCACAGCCACATCCCTTGGCAAAATGCGCCAATGGAGGCGTTCCCTTCCGCTTCGCCTTTGCAGCATGGCCATGGCCTGCTGCCACTGGGAGGCCTGGCGGTATCTCGGAAGGACTTCGCACCCAACCCTCCGCCCCGTTTTGGTCAAGCAACCCAAAAGGGTGAAGAGAAACACTCCGCCCCGCTGAATTTGGACCACGCCTTCAATAGAAACCGTTTTTAGGTTTCTAATGAAACAAACGTTTTGATCTCGGCCCACTCTTCCACATATGGGTATGGGTCAAAATGAAATCACCAGAAAAAGACCGCTGGTTTGAGTCTTTGGTTCCAGTTGCCAGGGTTCCTTGCCCTCCCGTCGAACATGGACGTGCACATCGCGCCTTCTCCGCGGCCCCCAAGGCGGTGGCGAGGCTGGCGGGGTCATGCGGCACCCTGACGGGGCGGCTGGAGCAAAATGCGTTGAAACAACTACCCCCTGGACCCCCTGGACCCCGTAAAAGGGAAAGATTCAGTAAACTGTGTTTGAACAACTATGCCTGAAGGGACACATTTTGGCACATCAAAAAGAGGCTCTTTACAGAGTGGTTTGAACTTGCCGAAACAACTTCTTGGCCCCACCGGGCGCAACTGTCAGAGCCGTGGTTTGCAGCAAAGGTGCGAACATGCTGCTGAGAAGTGTGTGACAACATGGCAAAACACCCGCAGAATCACCCAGCCATTTCTGCCTCGTCCCTATGGCTTCCTTGCCAAAGCGGATGAACCATGCTTCTCATTTCACCTGCCTTTCAGCATCTGTCCCTGGCCTTGATATCCCCATATGCACGGTTGCTGCCTCCAGCCTCCAAATGGCTGAGTTTAGATGGGTTTGTCAAAAATTGGAGCCAGGGCTCTGAGCGAATCCGGACATGTTGCCCCTCTTGGAGCGTTGTTGTTTGCCGAAAACCGGCATCGAGCAAGCGGCCTGCTGTCGGCCAACAGCCCAACATGCGCAGCGGCTAAATCAACACATCTGCAGCTGCGGTGCCCATAGCCACCCTAAGAACCAGCCATCAGTGAGCTATACGTATGGCGAGCTCAAGCCTGGACGGTCACCTCTGGGCTCCCGAGATTTCCCCACCATCCTGCCCAAAGGATTCCACTTTCTCCCCAAGAAACGCGGTGATTCAAATCATACTGGAGAACATAGGCACTGCGCCTGGAAGCAAGCTGCAGCGCGAGCTCCCATGCGAGCCCCTTCCTAAGTCCACCAAGGGATGTCCCATGGGGATGTTCAAGACTCCAACGAGAAACCCGGCGCTGAGCAACTGATTTGAGGCCCACTCATTGACTCATTGCAATGGCATGATCCGATGAGCGCGACTAGCAACCTGAGAAGCGTTGGACATCCGAACTGTGCGCACACAAACGAAAATCACACACTGCCACATGCACACACACATACACACGGGCTCGAAGTGCACAAGTTCACGGGTGAGGACACAGATGAGCAGCGCAAAACTATATTCGGGTTCTGCCATGTCATGGAGTCTGTCTAGGTCCCATCAACATTGAGTGCCCGCATCCCCCATCCACTTTGCTCGTTTGGGGCCAACAAACTAGACGCCGGCAGCAGGGATGAGGTGCCGGAAACAGTGGCAAGCGGCTCGCAGGCACTGATGGACCTCAGGCTGCTGAAAATATGGAGTTCCCACAAGAGGGCGGCAATCTCGTGAGCCCGCTTTCTTCCTAGGAGGTCGAGTGCTTTGGGCAACCGAGCTGATTTTTTCACCAGGGCCCTTTTTGCATGTTCAGTCCCTCTAAGTCGATGCTGTCCAGTCGACTTCGCCAGTTAAAGGTTGTTTCGTATCTCCTTGGTGTCCCTTGAGCACATTGCGCGAGCCAAGATGAGTCCAACGAGCGTCGAGGAGGGACATGGGGCCTGCATAGACGGGGAAGCTCCCGTTTCGCAAGCATCCCATTTCGAGAGGGAACGCGGCACCTACACCGGAGATGAAAAACAGGCTTTGCCCTAGCGTCCTTTTCAGGAAAACAACAAGAGTTATCGGCAGATTGAAGCGAGTGCAACCCATCGATTTTCAAGCTAAAGGACTTCCACGGCTTTTGCCCTCCTAACCCAGACCCCCGTTAGGAGTCTTGGGAGCATCAGCTTCCCGCTCGGACGAGGCACACGGCCGTGGCAATGAGATCCTGCGCGGGCGCTCGAAGCACCTGGTGCGTGAGCAGCAGGGCCCGGCGCCACTGCAGGCTCTTCTCGCAGGCGCTGGCCGCTGCGTTGAAGGAGACCTGGATGGGGAAAGAAAAACGGCGGCTCTTCTAGGGTTACCTTCCATTTCCATTCTTCCCAGGGATCCTTCTTTTCAGGAAACCAGCAAAACCCCAGGGGGAATGGCCGGCTTTTGGAAGGAACGATGGTTGAAAAGAATGGGGAATCAACTCCTAGAGCTATGAGTTTTGACAGGGAGCCACCTCAAAAGTGATTGGTGGACATGACTCCCCACCCAAATGGTGTCCACCAAAGGGTCCCCAAGTAAGATTCATAGCCAACGAGCACTTCACAACCTTTGGTATGGGCTACTAAAAATGAGCAGAACAAGAAAACAAGCAAACAAGAATCCTGCCAAGCACAGTGAAGAAAAGGCAGGCTGGTGGGAAAAGTCATGCATCATGGGGCAAGCCAACAAATTTGTTCAATTCAACAAGCCTGCTTGGAACCCTCCATGGCCGCCGGATTGGCTAGCTGAACACAGCTGTCGGGAAAATCAAGCAACCAGCCAACCGACAACCAATTGAACCAAACCAGACGACCCCACATGCCCCACATGGCGCCTGCGTAAGCTGCAGTCGCCGTCGGGCGCTCCGCTGCAGCAGCGCCAGAGCCTCCGGCCACTTGCCTGAGGCTGGGTGTTCTCCCCGGTGACCCGGCACGAAGGACATGCCAGGTCTGTGGGTTGATTTGAAGGCACCTAAACACCAAGGAACACAGGCCGGTGGTTTCTACAGGCTGGTTGGTGTTGAAGGGCCTCTGAAAAGAAAGAAAGACAAAGGAGACCCTCGTGGGCACAAAAGGCGTGCCACTGATCTTGTGCTTTGAAGCCGAACCAAGCCCCTGCCAAAAGATGAAGGCAACCCCGTACTCAACAAAAAGACGCCCTTTCTGTGTTTGAAGGGAACTCCTATCCGCCCGAAAAAGGACAGCCCGTTGCGTTGTTGAAGGGAAACCTAGTTTCATGTTTCATGCATCTTCACAAGCACCCCCAAAGTGGTAGGTTAAGGGAAACAGACCTTTTTTTTTCTCTGACCTTGATCACCACTAGAAACAGTCAAAATCATGGGCTCGGCTACAGATTCTGATTTACTGATTGAAAGCCATATCAAGGGGAACCATTAACGTAGCAGTAAGTGTTCGTCGGATTTCGTTTGGCATGTGTGAAAACAGGGGAACCTCAAAACAGGTGTTGGTTTTCTTGTAAGAATACCCTCAAAAAAACACAAACACAAATACAAGTAAACCAAAACAAAACACAACAAAACAAACAAACAAGCAAACCAACAGGCCAACAAACAAACAAACACACAATCGCACAAACGCGGAAACAAACAAACAAACCAAGCAAACAAGCAAACAAGCAAGCAAAAGCAAGCAAGCAAGCAAACAAACAAACAAACAAACAAGCAAGCACACAAACAAGCAACCAAACAAGCAAGCACACAACCAAGGAAACCAACAAACAAACCAACAAACAAACCAAGCAAGCAAGCAAGCAAGCAAGCAAGCAAGCAAGCAAACAAGCAAGCAAGCAAGCAAACAAAAACACACAAGCAAGCAAGCAAGCAAGCAAGCAAACAAAAACACACAAGCAAGCAAGCAAGCAAGCAAGCAAGCAAGCAAGCAAGCAAGCAAGCCAGCAAGCCAGCAAGCCAGCAAGCCAGCAAGCCAGCAAGCCAGCAAGCCAGCAAGCCAGCAAGCCAGCAAGCCAGCAAGCCAGCAAGCCAGCAAGCCAGCAAGCCAGCCAGCCAGCCAGCCCAGCCCAGCCAAGCATGCAAGCAAGCAAGCCCAGCCAGCCAAGCAAGCAAGAAGCAAGGCAAGCAAGGCAAGGCAAGCAAGCAAGCCAAGCAAGCAAGCAAGCAAGCAAGCAAGCAAACACACAAACACTCAAAGACTCAAACACTCAAACACACGCACACAAATAAACGAACACCCAGGCACCCTCGCAGGACCATCGGCTGAGTCCCGCGCGGCCCTTCTCGAAGGCGCTGAGCAATCCGTTCACGCTCAGAACGCTGATCTTCACCCGGTCCTGTTGGGTTTGTCTCAAAGTAGTTTGGTCTCCTGTTGGTCTCGCTGCAAACCAGCCCCAGAAATACCGCCGCCTTTTACCAACGGAAGTGGAGAGGAGATTTCAGATGGACGCCTTCCAAAAGCTGACATGGTCCACTTCTATGATTGCTGTAAGAGAGTAAGATGAACAAACGATAGACTGCGAAGGAGCTTGGTTGATCCTGAATCATCCTCAAGTGGGAACGCGCCTTTCTGGTGCGCTGCTTTCGTGGCTTTCTGGTTTTCTGGTTTCCTGGCTTCCCAGCTTCCTGGCTTTCAGGCTTCTCGGTTTCCTGGTGTTCTGGTTTCTGGTTTTCCGGTTCTCCGATTTTCTGGTTTTGCGGTTTCTTGGTTTCCGGGTTCTTGGTTTTTCCCGTTTTCTGGTTTTCTGTTGTCTGGTTGAACCTGGTTGTTGTTGGTTTTCTGGTTTTCCGGTTTCCTGGCTTTCGGGCTTTCTGGATGTCTAAATTTTCTGTTTTTTTGGTGGTTGTTTGGTTTCCTTGTGTTTTTGGTGTTTTCTGGTGTTGCGGTTGTCTTGCTTTCCTGGTTTTCTTGCTTTCTCGGTTTTCTTGGTTTTGTGGTTTTCCTAGTTTCCTATTTTCCGGTTTTCTGGTTTTGGGTGTGTTGGGATTTGTGGCTTTTCGCGGTTTCTTGTTTCTTAGTTCTCTAGCTTTCCGGTTTTCTGGTTTTGTGGTACTTGTCTTCCCTGGTTTCGGGTGTCTTGGGTTTTCAGTCTTTCCGGGTTTTCTGGTTTTATGTGTTTCTTGTTTTCTGGTTTTCCGGCTGCCTGGTCTTTAGGTTCTCCGTAGTCCCGGTTTTCAGGTTTTCCAGTGTCTTGATTTCCTTGCTATCTTTTTCTCACTGATTTCCGGCTTCCTGCATTCAGGGTGTCCTGGTTTTCCTTTTTCTGCGGTTTTCGAGTTTTCCGATGTGGCAAAGACCAACTTTTTGGGGGGAGCCGCAGAATTTACTATAACAATTTGCATCACGACTGCGAAACGTCGCCTCATTTTTTCGGGCTGCTCAAAGGACGGACAGTCTAGTCTATTTCAAAACTAACCCCCACGGTCAGAGGCTTGCGGACTATGACGGATTCGAGTATGTGGCTTGCGCGAGTCCAGCAGATGGCTTTGACACCAATATGCAGGGAGACTTTCCGCCAGAGCAAGGAAGGGTTTTTTCTCCATGTCCTTTTCGAGAGAGCCCTTGACACGTTGCCCCTCATGCGCTGCATCGCCACCTCCACGCTGTGTTAGCTGGCCACATGCACGCGGTAGTGCAGCCGGCCTTTGCGCTAGAGGGGTTTCCCTGTGGAGTTGTGAAGCACTTGTGGCTATGGCCCACTCTGATATCAGCATAGTGCTTTCCTTCAGACATAACGCCTTCCAGTTCACAAAACAAATTCCGCAGAAGGGATCGATAGTGTCCACTAGTTGCTTGTGGAATGGGGACTTCGTTTGTCTCAAAAGATCGGCCAGCATGTGCATGACATATAGGTATCCGGCTGTGCGCCTTTTGAGGCGCACAATGTTTTTAACAAAGGAGAGAGGTCACCACAAATCACACCTCCAGACAACACCTTGAATGACGACAACTGCGCCGATCGCTGGGTTTGTGGGATGGACTTGAAAGAACGTGAAGGTGGCACAGCCAAAAGCTTGAACGCCGCGTTTGCTGCTGTTGCAGATGGTGGTGCGCACATTCGAAACGCCACATAAGATTTGAAGACTGAGGTTAATGCGCCCACACGGTGAGCGATCAGTCTTATGATTGTGGCCAGGGTGCTCGGAATTCATTAGCTCTCCACCGCGCAGATGTTGCGCAACATTTTATGCCATCAAAACCAGATAAAATGACTGAACAAAGCTGATTGACGGAAACTGCTCGTGGGCGTAATCCGCTATAGCACAGGTTTGGTGCCAGACGATGCTGCCGCTGCACCTGCTTTGCTGCACGTCCGGCTGACGACACGGACTCCAGCAATCAAGCGCTCGATCGCCGATTTCCTTGACGGTCTTATCTGCCATGCCTTGCCACGTTGGCGCATGCCTGTCAGCTTTGTCGATTGGAGGGAGCCCAGCATGTCGTATGTGTAGGCGTTGGGTTGCCAACACATACGATTTGAGCGTCATGGGACCTGGGCTTCACTCTGCCGACATGGTGTTCTGCACAGGCCTCAGTCGTCATGTGGGGGCCGCTCTGGTAGAGCAAACAACGCGTCGTGACTCCAAACACAAATCCGGAGTACTGCGCGCCTCGCCGCTCAAAAGCCTTCCACAGATTCATCAAGACCATGTAGTGGCCTGTGAGGGCCAGCTCACATAAAGTCTCAGGTCAAACACGGCAGCAGCTAGCCATGTGCCACACGTAAGTCCTACCATGAGAGCAAACTGCAAGGAGCCCAAGTCGTCCCACACGTTGTTGAAGACTGATGGGGCAAGGACATATGCGCGCTCTCTATCGGATCGGTTGTCCTTGCCGCTGTAGCAATAAGCCGGCCAGCAGCGCCCCTGGGTTCACTCGGCAGCCTTGCACGATGCAGCAGCGTCAAAGCGCGCACCGCTGCCTGCCGCTGCCAATGCCAAGAAACTCACGCGCATTCACGCACGCTGTTCAATCAAAAACCCCAGGAGAAGCAAGCCCGGCTCACCCTGGCACACCCGTGGGCTGGAAAGCCTCGAACAGACGTCATTTCGAAGTGCCCTTTAAAGCTTCCGGCGCCAGAAATATCGCAAAAAGGGCACCAATCAAAATGCCACCGGCTAAGGCCAAACTATGCCAAACTCGTGAAAGAGACTTTAAGAAACTCCGTGAAAAAGACTTTAGAAACTTCATGAAACTTTGGGCTCGTCCGGCTAGTCCTAAAAGGGTGCCGGTCAAAATGCACGCAAGCAAGTCAGTCCTTACACCAGCAACGCGAGAATTTGCTGGAAAGTGCCGACAGACCACTGTGTGAGAAGCTGGAAGCACCCAATTCTCAGACTGCTTCTTGCGCCTTAGTTGGTGCACGCTGCAATGCCAAACAGTTGCACACGCCTCTGAGCGCCAGTGGGAAGCGCTGGAGGTGACAGGGGGGGATTCTTGCATCATTCAGGCGCAACCCTAGGCCGGACAGAAAAGGAGTGGAGTTTGACACCTAAGAGAGGATAGAGGATAACCCACCCCCTAACCCCCCCCCGACGTCCGCGGCCAAACAGGGGTCCCAGGCTCGAATCCCCCTGCCGGCTCTTTCTCCTTTTGCGAAAAGGCTGGAAAAACCGTGTTTTGTTTGCGGGACATGCGGCTCCCAACCAAAAATACTGACTGGTTAAGCTTGTTTTTGGTGCATTTTTTTGGACCTAGCCCGCTTGACGGTCTCAACCGGTGCTCCAGCCCCAACCTCCGCAGACGCGAAGATCGCGTTTGGACTGCGCCAATACCATCGTGGGTCGCACGCGGCGCGGCTGTCCCAGGTACATGCCATGCCCAGGTTTGTCCGCGCCGCGAAGAAGGCTTTGTGCTTTTGACCTAGGATGGCGCAAAGACCAGCTCGATCGCCGCTTTCAACACGTCTAATAACACTCCATTGTCACGTCGCCGCCAGACAGCGTCAAACACAGCTTATCTTCGCGCACAAGTGAAAGTAGCTGCGGCAGACGCAGACAGGGTCTCTCTTGTTTCTCGCACGTACTGCTCCTACAGAAGATCTCCCGTTGACGGAGGTTCCGGGCAAGACTTCTCTGTCGAAACCTGCTTAGGTGTCTGCAACTTCCTGGGCAATATCTCCTGTTCATTGTACCTGCCGACGATTCATGAGCGGTTTCAGACGCTTTGCTTGTTTCGGCCATCATGTCAGGAAGCCGCCCCTCTTCTGCCCAGATCGTCGCCGCACCAGCCGAATGCCTCTAAGCAGGCATCGTATGACAGGCTGGCAGCATATTGTAGCTGCTACGAAGCCTGCGTTGCTATACAGGTTATTTGCAACGCAGCCAAAAAGAGTTGCGCTGCGGAGGGCTACTTCAAGATGTTGCGTGTGTTCCAAATTGAGACTTTCTTAAATGCCTGTGTTAAGGTGCTTTTCAGGTTCCAATTCAAGGTGACTTTTACGTTCCAATTTGAGATCCGGGCCCAGTCAGTCTACATAATATGTATCTAAGCACCGCACCACAGCTTCCTCTTGGATGTAGTGGGGGGTAGCAGTGGAGCACCCGCCCCTCATAAAAGAGCAGTCTCTTCCGTGTCCATGATTTCTAACCAGCTCTATGAAAGCTGCTTCAAAGGCAATCAATCAATTGGCGTTCCAAAACATCTGACCTCTCTGAGGCCTTGAAACAGGCCCCTACATTCATGGCCCATCTACAGGCATATGTATGAGGGGAGTCCAAGGTGAGGGTCCATGGCATCTCCTCTCACGGACAAACTACCACAGACCTCAGCCTATATCGTTCGGATTAGTCAACCTGTTAGGTTTCTACCCAAGGGGTGTTTCCCCAAAAGTGAGGGGAGCCCCTAAAAAATGTGACACCCCCTTCATCATCAACCCTGTCAACCCCCCAACTACTCATCAACCCAGGCTTTGTCAACCCTTGGCTTCTCAGCTCCTTCCGCATCTTGGTGAAGAGCTGCAGGGCCGCCGGCCAGTGCCAGCCGCGCTCGCAGGCTGAGATGGCCGAGTTAAAGGTGATGACCTCGCTACTCGTGTCGCGTTTCGACGCGCCAGGGGCCAGGGGCCAGGGTTGGGCTTGTCTCTTAAAAGGGGGGGGGTAACCCGACGAACCCAACCCAAAAGGGGTGTACAAAGGGGAGGTGCCAAGATCTGCCTCCATCTGCGATGGGTTTGCCGCATTGCCTCAAAATGGGGACCACCAAAATGGCCACATCAGCCATGTTTGCTGCTGCGTCTGGCAGCTTAGGCTCCAGCATCTGGTTGGCACTCCTGCGAAACATGTGCAACGCTGAGCTGATTGGTGCATTACATGCCAGGGGGTCTCAAAATAGGAATCCGTCCCCCTACAATAATTGTTTTGTTTGTTTGGTTTCCTTTCAAATACCAACCAAAAGGGGGTCCACTATTGTGAGAAACTCCCACATGTGTGTGTGTGTGTGTGTCATGTTTTCGACAGCTGAAAAGTGAAGCTGGCTCTCACAACATGTGGGTTGTGTCAAAATGGGGAGACCCCATAAAGTGTAACTTGTCCTTTCGGCTTCCCTTCAAGCTGACTTGAAAAGGGGTAGGTACCCTCATTAAACACGCACAGACATGCGCGGTCCTCCTTTGGCATGTCTTCCAGCAAGCACAGCACCAGCTGCCAGCGCCCGGCTTTGGCCAAACAGCTGAGCACCGAGTTCATCGCCACCGTGTTCACCGCCAAGTGTTCGCTGGACATCTGCACCGGCCGAACAGCTGCGAAAACTATCCACCCAGAACATGAAAGCACCCGCAAAATGGAGCCAATTCATCAAATTCATCAAATTCCTGGGAGGGGACCCTTGCAACTGCGACCTTCACTGTATATGTTTTGGTTTTTGCCGGCAAAGGGAGCAATTCATGCTTCGAGTCGCGCGGGTTTCCGTACTTGCTGCCGGAGTAACATGATTCCCAGGTATGGCGCAAGTCATGCTTGGGTTTCAAGCCCGGTGTCGGCAAAAGGGGACCTTTTATGAGAGATGCTCTGTGAGCGGATTCCTTGGAGATCAGACCTCCAAACACCATACAAACAACTGAGGAGAGCAAAAGGCGGTGGCTCAATTACATTGTGACACGAATCCAAGTGAAAGCAGGGTCCTTTTGTCACCTGCGCCCAGTCGACACTTTTGGGATCGTATATGGGTACCCCCAAACTCACTTACTGCAAAACCTGACTGAGCAATCTGGTGGGTTGTTCGCTGGTTGGCGGAGGGAAGTGACCCTGAACCCCACTGATACCCCGCAGAATTGATAGGTTGAAAGCAAGATCCCAAGTGAATCCCAAGCCTCTTGCTTCAGGCCCAAAGCCAGCTGCCAGTTACGGCCGCAGTCTGCTGCATGCACCGCTGCGCCAAAAAGGCGCACATCCTTGTCTGCGCCTGGCAAGGTCAGGATGAGTGCCGTGGCAGGGGCCCCACTTGTCCTTTTTGGGGCGGGCGTTGCTGGGGAAGCCCTTCGTGAGTGAAAGGGAAGCCAAGACGAGAAGAGGAAAGCAGCTTGGGGGTCCATTTCGACACAAACCCGCATCAAAGCTAGGAACACCTCGATTTCCAAAGGGTTGGCAAGAAGAAAGGCCCTCCACGGTTTGACGCACAGCTACATAAAACATGTGGACCGTAAGCACACCCCAACTGTCCAAATGTGTAGCCCAGCACACGTCCCTAAGCCGATGCCAGACTGGCGCTACACCCGACCGAGGCTCTATCAAGAAACTGTTGAAAATCTACGCACACTGCAAGACCAACGCACACTGCATAGTCTGGTACTATGTCAACAACATTTGAGACCACAACAATCGATGCAAAGTCAGGACAGAAAAGCCAAGGCAGCAAGGAAAGCTTGGTCTGAGATAGAGTTGCCCACCAAGTGAGCGAGCAAGTGAGTGAGCGAGCGAGCGAGTGAGTGAGCGGGAGGAGGCGGGCGGGAGGAGGAGGAGGCGGAGGAGGAGGAGGAGAGGCGGATGCAAGCGGACGCACGCGGCGCGCGGACGACGAGCGGTAAAAGTAAGAACCCCACACAAACATGTGGGGAAAAACCATGTCATCCACCCCCGTCCCCCCTCCCCCGAAATCCCCGAACCTCCATTTGCTTGAGTCCCCTGGACAAAAAATAAACATATTTCCAGTAATAGATTCCCTTTAAAACCAGGAGCAAAACAAATAAATCATCTTCTTAACCCAATGGAAAAGCGACTCTTCGCTTCGCGCGCGACTCCGCGGCTTCGCGAGACCTCTCGCCTCGCAGCGCCAGGGCCAGCTGCCAGCGCCTGGCGCGGGCGCAGGCGCTGATGGCCGCCAGTCTGGCCGCCAGGGGCGCTGAGGCCTCGCCGGAGAGGCGCCCCAAACCTGACGCAGTGCGTAGGGGGGTTGGGGGTAGGGGGGTTGGGGGTAGGGTTGGGGGTAGGGTTGGGGGTAGGGTTGGGGGTAGGGTTGGGGGGTAGGGTTGGGTGGGGGGGGGGGGTTGGGGGTAGGGTTGGGGGTTGGGAAGGTTGAACAAATGGAGTCCTTTCAAATTGACGGCTTTGGGATGCGATCGGAAACTAAGGACTTACACGTTTGGGGCGA
>CAUJNA010003363.1:215000-227500 GCA_963377175.1 Effrenium voratum
CCGGGTTCCGGGAGGCACTCCGCTTCATGGTGTCAACAGCCTCAAACCCTCCCCACGAACATAACACCCCACCATTGCGTCTCTGTGGGAAAATGATGTTCCAAGAATCCCCTGCTCGGGTTCCAAGTGAGTTGATGGGAGGGTACCCTCCCTAGACGAACCCCCCAACTCCTGTTACCACATTCAGCATGGCAACGCGTTTCAAATCGACTCTGGAGCGTCCGATCACAATGTCACAATGCCGGCTCAGTGAGTCGAGAAGGACCCTACCGAGCAGAGGAGCTGAAACCAACCCCACCCACGGTTCCCCCAATTCCTCACAAGCACCAGTCAGCAAGCATGCACAACAAGGGAAAACAAATCATGCTGAGAGCAAAACAAGCCCAAGTGGTAGCCCCGCCCTGGAACCTTCTGGAACCTTCTGGAACCCTGGAACCCTCTCTGAAAGCTGCGCCAAACCACCAGAGAGCCCTAGGCTCTACGCCTCTGCCCTGCCCCGAGCCCTAAACCCCGCGCCGTGTCGCCCTGGTAGCGCCGCGCCAATTTCAGAGCCTCGTGCCAGCGGCCGCATTTGCCAAGGCCTGGCAAGGGAAGGGAAGTTCTGCGAAAATGAACCAGAGTCCGCCGACCCCTTTCTCCAAAGGGGAGGCGCATGGGAAGGGTTTGTCTTTGTCCTTGCCTTATGATTATCATCACCACTGATGTTCATCATCATCATCATCATCATCATCATCATCATCATCATCATCATCATCATCATCATCATCATCATCATCATCATCATCATCATCATCATCATCATCATCATCATCATCATGGTCCTCATCATGTTCATCATCAAAACCGTGGCGCTCTTCTTTTTCACATACACTTCAAGTGTGCCGTCAGACCTGACTTGAGATGCAGGGCATGCGTAGTCATGATTGTCATAATAACTGCTGGTGATGCCGGGGGTGCATAGTTCATCAGCATCATCATCATGATCATCATCACCATCACCATCTGATTGCATCGAGGTGTTCCTAACGGCTTACTTCTCGCGAAGACGAAGTGATGGCATAAAGTCCACACTTCGCATCCACAGCAATACATCGAAGTCTTGAGAAGAAAAAATAGGCCCCCAACATGGTTTTCCTGCCCAAGTTTCCACACACCCGGGGCACTTCTTGTAAAATTCAACAAGGTGATTATTGTCATGCGAATTTATCCCGCAGCGGCTTGTTTGAGATGAAGGGAATGCGTCGTCATAAATATCAGAACAACTGCTGGTGATGCTAAAAATGTAAATGCAAAGTAACAAATATCATCATAACTGCTGGCGATAATGCAAATGCATAGTAATAATTATCAGCATCCCTAATGTTGGTAAAAAATGCAAAAACATCATCATTATCGTGCTGCTCTTCTTTTTCATATATGCCTTAGGTGTGCCGTGAAACCCGACAAAAAATGCGTACTCGTAATTGTCATAACAACGTCCCCTGTCAGCAAGCAGGGGCCGGCGGCACAGGGCGGCCCTTAAATATGCCCAACAGCTCCTGGAACCCTCCCGGCGGAAGCTGGCTGCATTCCTGGAACCTGCCCCACGGCTGTCGCTGGTGGGGCAAAATGCGATCCGGGTCCTAGGTGTCAAGCCCCAACTCAGTGCTGGCGATAAGGATGCATGCCTCTTGTGGGCTGGTCATGCTTCCCACATATCCAAATGGCAATGGAAACCTCTAAAGTTCTCTTGTACCAGGCTTGGAGGCTGCCCCAAGCGGAAATATCCAGATAACTCAAAAAGACCCGCGTTATGCGACCTCCACGCGCCCAAGCTCTGGCGAGCCTGAAACCACCGCGGTAATACGCTTCAGCTCCTTCTGAGGGAGTTTGGCCATGCACGTCCGACATGGCGGCGAGGGTCGGCTGGGTCCGCAATCCTCACGGGAAACCTGTTGCAATCTCCGGTGTTGAAGTCACTAGGGAGCATTGCTGATGCAATCCGCCGTTTTGCAAGGTGTGCACTGCTGCTGATAAATCAGACCCTTGTTGATGTGCTGATGTCACATCTATTCACCCGGAGAGGTGTCCTCTCGATGCATCTCAACCTTTTGTTCCAGAACGTGAACAAATGCCCGAGCTGGCCACGGCGGCACTTGGGCAAGATCACAGATACCAGCAAAGCTCGGTACATAGCATGACAGGAGATGTGCTCTCGCCGCTACAAAAGATCGGATCCAATTTTGCCGGCTCAGGAGAAAGGAGGCAAGAAGCTGCCACTTGAAATCGCCATGTCTGTGAGCTGACCTCACTACGTAGGCAAATTCCCCCACCATGGTGTACAGTTGCAGGTGATGGACAAGGATCTGTGAAAGGAGGGGAGATTTGCCTTTCTGCCCTAGCTTCGAACGCTTGGTCACGACTGTGCGCCCCCCTGTGGATATCCACAAAGTGCTTCGCCCTCAAACTTTGCCGCGGAAAACACATGGCTTCACGAAACCTGGCCCCAACGGCGTCCCAGTTTCATCCAGCACCACACCCCCAGGAAGATAGGAGGCGCACCGCGACAAGGAGTTCGACCTCTCTGCTTCAGCTTCAGCTGCTTCAGCTGCTCAGTCTTCCTTGGAGCGATGGATGTACCTGACATCGGACTGAAAGCCGTTCAGGTTGAAACAGGGTCTAACCTTGTGGAGATTGGCCAACCGTCCAACCCGTCTGCTTAATTTTGACATGGTCTCCCAAACAGCTTAGAGTGCAAATGTTGGAAGTGAACCTTTCGACGATTGGGAAATAAACGAATCCCGCAAAAGAAGTCTAGCAACTCTCAAAGCAAACATTATGTTCCAAGAAAGTCCCAAAAACGGGGGTCAAGCAGCAACCCCTGAAACCGCACGGGTCATACTCTCGGCTGGTTCAATGATGCAAACCTTGGGCCTTGAAACGCTGAAGAACCACCATCCGATGGTCCAACTTGAAATGGCACCTCTGTACAGATGGCGTTCCGGCGGAAAACATGGATGTTGGACAGAGTGCAAAGAAAAAAGAAAAACCTCCAAAAACAACATGTGTCCAACCAACCGTCTGAAACTTGGTAACTTGTCCGCTCGAGCGGAAACATGTTTTGTATGTTTTATTATTATTGTTATTAGTGTTGTTGTCATTATCATTATCATTATTATTGTTACTATTATTATTATTAGTATAGTAGTAGTAGTAGTAGTAGTAGTAGTAGTAGTAGTAGTAGTAGTAGTAGCAGCAGCAGCAGTAGTAGTAGTAGTAGTAGTATTACTATGATCGTATTATTATTATTATTATTATTATTATTATTATTATTATTATTATTATTATTATTATTATTTTTTTTAAACAAAATGGGCGCACTTCACGTGCAGGCTCAGAGCGTGCTCGGTGTCGAAGCTCTGACTGCACTCCTGGCACTTGAAGGTCTTGTCCTGGAGCGAAAGGCGCCCGTTGTCTTCTTTTCTTTTTAAGGGAAGCCCTGGCTGGTTGGTGTTTAGAGGGGTTGAAACCAAAAGCAACGCCACCCTTCTTGCGTTGATATAATGAAGAGTGGCTTTCTTTGCTGTTACGAAATTGGAAGCAGAGGATTGCCCAATTGTATGGTCGCTCACTGGTAATCCAAGTGGGTTTATCTCACAGGAGACCCAAGATGGGGCTGCTCAGCTTCTTATTTTAAAAAGCTTCCAACTTTACGCCTCAAAACTAGGACCCTCCAGCTCATCCCAACGAGACTTCCTCTTCGCAGGTGGTTGGCTTCCTGAGACACACCCAATTCTACTGCAAGCCGCAAACCCCCACCCAAAGCCAACTTCGAAATGACTAGAATCCTGAGGTGGCTACCCCCGAAACAATCTTCGAAACAAGCTTCAGAACAACTACCTGAAGTCATCTCAAAAAGCCGACACCCAACTGCCCCAACAACTAAAAGGGCTACAAAGCCTCCAAAGCGCTCGCTCCGAGTCCTGGTAGCACCGCGGCGCCCCGCAGGGCTTGCACGCCACCGGCTGCGAGCGCAGGGGGCGGGGCATCGCCGGGGCCTCGAACGTCGGATCGCTTTCGCTGGAACTCCGTGCGCGAAATGGGGGGAGAGGCGATGATTTGGAGGGGGGGGCAGTGACTGGTAGGATGATGACACTTAGACCATTGGGCTTGTTGTTTTCTGCACTCGCTTTCTGATGAACGTGTTTGACGTTTCATTGACAACCTGCATACCTAGGGATTCATTGCGGCAGAAATGTCTGCTGCAGTTCAAAGAAGGCACCTTTTTTCGTTTTGCGGCGGTTCTTCCTCATTTGCGGTGTTTTTTTTGATGAGTTGCGGCAGAACTGGTGATCTCGCCTCCGCTCGCCTCGACTAACAGGACCTCGCCTCGACTAACAGGACACGCACGACTTCGCACTTGTGACATTTGGCTCAAATCAGGTTTTGCAAACCTTGGTGCGTGAGGTTCACCTAGGAACATGAGGTGAAACCTGCAATGCTGCAACTTCCTGCCACAAGAGCTTCTTGTTTGTGGAAAAGAGGAGTGTCACAAGCCCGCCCTGGGCCCATCGATCCAGCTGATGCCCCAACTCAGACGCAATCGACCGCAATCAACCCATTGCAACCTGTGGCTGCTTTCTTTGCATTTTTTCAGCTTGTTCCACCCCCGATGTGCGAAATCAGCGGGAACGCGGCGGTCCCTGGTCGTCGGTTTGCCAGGTTTCGGGGCTGAGAATTCTTTTTTCGGCTTGCGTCCGATTTTGGGATCGACTGGTAACATGAGCGGCAACTGAAAACAGATCAAGTTGACTCGTCTTGCGCCCTAGATACTTGGACTAAGCTGTCCTCTATGATAACCTTGCTTTCGAACATTGGAAGAATGGAGCCAGAAAGAAGTGGCATGGAAACCTGGGATTATGCTCGGCCAGCCCAAAATTCTGGAAACAGTTTTGCGGCGATTTTGTTTTAGTTGCGGCGTGTTTTTGGCTTTTCGCGGCTGATTTTCTGGAATGCAGCTGGAAGTTCTAGGTATGGGCACTCGGACACTTACTTCCCCAGGACAAAAGCTTCGAACCAAATGTTAGTTCTTCGCATGACCGATGTCCACTTCTTCCCAAGCTATTTGGCGGCGGGCCATGTGTTTGCCCTGAGCTAAGCTATGCATATATATATATATATATATTAGGGCCTGCCTCAAACAATAACTCTTTAGGCCAAATGAGTCATTTCAGCCAATTTTGATACCAGTTTTTACACCAGTTTGATACCAATTTGACACCAATGTTTATACCGATTTGATACAAATGTGATACCCATTTCATACCAATTCTCTACCACTTGCATACTAAAGTTATACCAAGCTTATACCAATTTTAAACACATTGTATGCTACCTTTATACCAATGTTGTACAATTTGTGTTACCACATGTTTACACATGTCATACCATATTTGGGCTCAAATGTCATACCCTGTTGGTATAAAATGAGTATAAAATTGATATAAAGTGGTATGAAAATTCGTATGAAATAGGTATGAAATTGGTATAAATCCGGGAATGCAAAAAATCGTATGACATCTGGCCGTGCTGTTGGAATTTGCTGGATGTATACCAATTTTACGGGCCAGATTTGCTTACCAATTTTCATATCAATGTTATATCAATTTTATATCAATTTTATACACATTTTAAACCAACAGGGTATGACATCCGAGCCCAAATATGGTATGATATGTGTATAAATGCGGTAACACAAATTGTATAACATTGGTATAAAGGTAGCATACAATGTGTTTAAAAATTGGAATAAGCTTGGTACAACTTTAGTATACAAGTGGTAGAGAATTGGTATGAAATTGGCATGAATTGGTATCAAATGCGATCAAGTTGGTAATCCTTCATTGGTATCAAATTGGTATGGTCCTGCCAGTAATCTGTAGTAACTATATCCACAATCAGTATGGAACAACAGCCCCCAAATCCCCCCTGGCACTGATAAAGAAGGGGGTCATTTATTGATAGGGGCAAAGGCCTAATATATATATATATATATACACATATATGTAGAAAGGTATACGATATCTTTGATTTTGTTCAGGGTGGACATTTGGCCCGCTGCAAATAGCTTAAGAATCGGCCTGTAGGCGTCTAAGGAGAAAGGGGTTGCATAGATGCAGGGCAAGAGATTCAATCTTCTGCCCAGGTGGCGTCGTCAATTTCGCAACCACCCTCTGTGGGGCATGGGTCCATAGAAGGGACGGGCAGGCAGATCCAGGCCAGGTAGTGAAATGTCCCATGGGACTGCATGACTTCGTACCTTCAGGTTCCAGATACAATTGCAACAAGCTTAATGGCCACGCGAGACGGCTATGTGACGCTAGCCCTTCATCAAATAAGCAAAGGAAGGCATGCCCTGGCAGTGTGCTCATCTCTGACGTGTCTGTGACCAAAAAAACTGCGCAAGTGGCGCTAAAACATCGAAACCCTTGGAGTGGCGATCTAGTTGAAACAACTTGATCGGAGAAACACAAATATGCTGTCACGAGTAGCCAATTCAATAAGATTGTTGGGCCACGATCTTCACCGAGCCAGTACCCCTGTTGGCGGTCATGCCCGCAAGAGTACTGGGGACAGCAAAGCAAAACTGCTCAAACAGAATCAGGGTAGCATTGGGTTGCCATGGAAATGAAACCCGGGGGCATCCTGTTGGGAGTCGTTAGATGTCACTTGAGGAGCGGGTGGACGAAAGCTAGCAGTTGTTGCATGATATGTCGGTGACAGAGTGGATTCATAGGTAGCTTGTGTACAACGAGAGGCCCGGCAAGATTCGTAGGATGCGACACGCAAACGCACATGGTGGCGTGGCAAACCTTGAAAAATGAAAACAACGAGAGGCGTGAGAAGCTGTCTTAAAGCACCTCTGGGTTCTGCATGCTGCGTGTGCAAAGATTCTTGCGTGGTGGTTTACCGAGAAGACTGAGGTCTCAAATGAACAAGCTGAATCGGTGCAACATGTAAAAGTTCGTAGCACCAAGTCCAAAACGGGCAAACCGAGACTGCTGAACACTGAGCCACTGCCCAGAAAAGGGGGGGGATGGACCAGGGAGGAATCGAGCCTGAGACCGGGGGGGGGGGGGTCTAAATAATTGATGTTTTCAATCTTTTCGGCTCAAATAATTGAAAAAATCAATCTTTCGGCATTTGAGCCCCTTACCTTGCTTACGCAAGGAGAAACTTCAGCTAGCTAAAGCTAGCTTTCGTGATTTGGGTAGCAAAACCTGTCTACAGGACTCGGGTGACTTTTTTTCTCTGCAATTCTCAGCGCCCAGCCACGGCCACCTCCGGGACGGGGGCCTTTGCAAGATCGGAGCCCAATCCCATGGTTACCTGTTCCTCCCACCCCCCCACCCCCAACCCACCCCCCCAAAAAAAAGAAGAAGAAAGGAAACACGCAAAAAAAGGTAGGTGTGCATGTGTGTGTGTGCCCCAAACAAATAAGAAAAAGGTCGTCAAACAAATTGGCTACAAACCATACAAACACAGGGTATGGAGTTTCAAGCAATCTGCTCAATTACTAGAACTGGCTAACTTGAAGAATATGAGAAGGGGTCTTTTTGCAAGACTCTATATGGAATCGAATCGTTCGATTTACCTCCGGTTTTCCGCTTGACCTACAATTTGTCGAGAACAATAGCTCAAAGCAATGAGGTAGATATATGGCTTTGGACCAATTTGCGAAAGAATCCAATCAACTTGAACCATCTACCGGACATGACAATTGCCATCTGAAACCGCCTGTGAGTAAGGTACGCTGTATTTTGAGTAAACAGAAGTATCACGCTAATCAAGTTTGCTATGTAACACTCTGGTGCCTGTGGTCAGTACTCGTTGTGGCCCCAAATAGCAATGGTGACAGCATGGGTAGGTCAGCCGTTTATATCTCAATATACACGTTGAATGCCGCCATAGATTGTCAAACTTAACCCCCAACCGCAGCTGGCAGACAGACGGACAGACAGAGAGGGAGGGAAAGGGAGAAAGAGGGCAAAAGAGAGAGAAGGCGGGAGAAGGAGGGAGAAGGACGGAGAAAAAGGGAGAATGGGAGGCAAAGAGGAGAGCGAGAGAGCGAGAGAGCGAGAGAGCGAGAGAGGGAGAGAGGGAGAGAGGGAGAGAGAGAGCGAGGGAGGGAGGGAGGGAGGGAGGGAGGGGAGGAGAGAGAGGCAGACAAACAAACAGCCACATAGCCAGCGCATTTTGTCGGTCTTTGGTTTTTGGCGACAGCGAAAAGCACAAAGCTTCACTGGCACTCACACAGGGGTGCAGGTTGCTGGCACTCACAAAGGCGTGCAGGTTGGAAACCGCGACCACCTTCTGGAGCCCGCACGCACGAGACCATTAGACCATCAGGAGCGGGTCCTGGCGATCAGCTTCTGCGGCGCGAGGCCGAGTGCTGCCGCTGCGGCGTCCAATCTCGACTTCTCCTCTGGCGACAAGTTCAACTCCTGCCGCATCACCCCGTCCCCGCGTCCCCCCGTCCCCCCAGCGCCCTGTCGCCCCTTCACCGTCGCCGTTGACGGAAGAGCCGGTAGAGTTCGAGTTTGGGCCCAAAGGGGATTGCCAAACAAATATGCTTCGCCCGGGTGCCCTTTCCCAACCTAAGAAACCAATGATTCCTCGCACTTTCAGTGTCTCTCCTCGAAAGGCTTGTCAGCGCTGTTCTGACCGTCATTGCATCTAAACATCATGCGATAGAAGCCAAGGAAGAAGGTCGACGTCTCCACATGGAAGTGCATGTGCAGAGCCGGAGGCTCCTGAAACGCGAAGCGCACCCGTTTCCCGTGCTTTTTGGTCCAAAAGGCTTCCAGTGTCGGGTCCACCCATTTCTCGAGCGCCCCGCTATCCACGAAGGTCATGAACTCCTCGAAATCTGCAGCAACAGCGGCATCGGGATGCTGACGATTGTAAGCCGCCAGAAGGTCCTCCTTGCTCCAGGCATAGCCAACGGACAAGTCTCCATCGGTCATCGCACGATTGCTCAAAGAATGATATGGTGAACCTGAGCTGGCCCCACAACTAGGCTTGCTTGGGACTAATCTTTGGCACTGGAAAGGGGGCTTGCAATTTCGGACATGCAAGCTGAAGGATCTGGGGCTTCCCCTGATTTGTCGTTGGCTCGGCTCTTTCATGTCGGGTGCCCAAGCTTGGGCCATTGGGTAGGGCGGGGTTTCTCCCGAGGTTTTGGTTGGCACCCCAGATTAGTGGCGCCTGTTTCCTTCTTGCGGGTGTTCCTCGTGGCAAGCCGTTGTGAGAAGCCCCGGTGATTCACGGTGGATTTCAGCGTAGGCATGTGCAATGAGCTTCATATCAAGATGCAGATAATGAAACCCACCAACTATTCAATTGATTTAGTTGCAAACTCCAGTAACGATGGTTAACTCCAGGAATGATCAAAAGGTCCTTTAACCATTGGGGGAAGCCCGCAAAAAAGGATGATCTTTCTCACTACATGGGACAAGTTACCCATGGTCTTTTGGGCAACGAACGGAAAATTGATCAATCCCCAACCGCAGGAATCCAGTGAGGAACCCCCTTGGGGGCCACCCTTGGCCGCTAGACCCTCGACCGGGGGTCGGTCCCGGCCTTCACCTGAGGGGCCATGATGCCTGGAGCCCCGCGCAAATTTCGTGCGAAGGAAGGAGAGGCGGGCTACCTTACACAACAACTGCAAGGGACATAAAACCAACCATCTTCCCATGCTACAGCAATAATATGATTTAGCAGAATAACAAAATACAATATGATACAACATGATGTATAGAATTGATTATATGCAATATATATATATATATGGTCTATGAATGACAATGATATATTTATACAGAGTGCATTGACTATTCAATTTATTGTATAGATATTTGTCATTCATAGACCATATATATATATATGTTCAAGCAAGAAAGGTGCTAATGGTTATCAATCGATCATATAACATGATGTAATATAATATAATGTAACATTATAATATAACACAACACAACATAGCGTAATACCCTACAATATACTGTGATATATTGACGATGCTGTAACACAATATACTCCGATATTGTACAATATATTTTCTGCTATGGTGTATGGCATAAGATCATAACATGATACACACACAGTAGTATAAACACAATCAATTTTGACATAGTATAACGTAACTTTATAATACATTATGGAATATAGTATCATATAATATGACATGATATAGCATATTCTGGTATATTGCGTCATAGTATAGCATATTTCCCTGCAATATAATGTACTATATCAAAATATAACGGATTGTAGTATACAGCAATACTAACTTGATCATGATACATTCACAACAATGATGGTAATGTGACTATTGTTATTAGTATTGCTTTCAGTATCATCTTTGTATTCTGTCATAATCATACTAATATTTGGGGTCGGTGTGAAACATCCTCACCGGACTGGTAATGGGTGTTCCCTAAAATCGAAGACCCAGGAAAAGGATGGATCTTCCCTGCAGCTTCTCCGATTCTCCTTTGCAACCCTTTTATGACCTTATGGCTTCCTGCCTTTCCTACTTCAAACAGGTGGTCACGAAAAACGAAACAAAAAACACGGATTCCTGACCCGCATGACTCCTCCCGCGCCTGTGCGGAGCGAAGGAGCGAAGCGCGAATGCTTGAGGCAAAAGAGCTGAGGTGACCAGGCGATTTCTCGACCCCAGGGTCATGTTGCTTCCCGTTTTGGTGACTTGGCGTACCTCCGGAAGGAATCGATGACCACTCTGAGGGCGCCATCATACATTTTCCCAGAATTGTCTGAAGGCCCACCCTGAACCCCACTAGTACCCCGCCAAACCATTTTGTTTTCTGTGTGTGTGTTTGTGAAGGTACCCGTTGGGGTTAGCTAGGAAAGGGAAACCAGGAAAACCATCCACTGGCCTACTACAAGACCAACACACAAAGCACTTTGTGTTTATCTTTCTTCAGTTGGATTTGAGGGTTTTGCACAACTGTTGTGGGACTGGGGATCCGGTGTCAATTGCGCTTTGCACTTGTTGCGCCTTGGAAAGAACTTTGCCATGCGGAAAAAACAACGACAAGAGCATTCGGTCACATTCGCTCGCGTGTCAATGGACCGCATGAGGACGTCTAACATCAGAAGTGTACGAAGGACGCACAAATGACGCCCACCCAGATGAGTCATACCTTGAAAAAAAGGCCATGCTTCATTTGCTTGTTTGAGACATCGCCGCTTCGGCCACAAGTTTTCTAGGGGTCATGTTCGAAGGCACAACCCTTCTACCTACTAACATCTACAGTTTTCATTGCAAATTGTACATCTGTCATTAATGTTTAGTTTCATAGGAGCCCGGCTTTAGGATGACCCTTGACGTCGGTTGCGATGCAGCCAAACCAGTTCGCTCCCTGATTTTCGCGCTGCATCGGTCACCAGGTGAGCGCCTGGGTCGGTGGTGAGGGAAACGGCCATCCCCTGGGATTCCTTGTGTCCATGTCCATCCTTACAATTAGACAAGTGCAATCATTCTCACGGCAACTGTGGACAAATTCCTACACCACTTTGAAACCATGGGAAACCATTGTTTGTTGGCATTTACAGGGGAATCATCATTCCAGGGTTTCTCAGGTGGTGCAGGATTTCGTCCATCCACAGTATGGGCTAAAACGCCTGGCCGTTGCGATGTTGCGAAGAGCATCGAAGAGCTTCGCACCAGGCAGGCCCTTCCTGGAGAGCAAGTGCCTCAGCTCGCAATATTGCCAGAGACTGATAGGGGCCCGAGCCCCATATCCGTCGACCTGCAAAAACCATGGCTCAAACAGCCGAAGGGTCTTCCCACAAGCGCAAGCGGAAACTCCGAAACTGGAAGTGGTGTGGAGTACAGGTCGCAGAAACGAGTGCAAAAATAAGTACCCATTGTGTGGCGCGTCGACCAAACTTCGCGGAACCACGCGTTTGCAAGGTGAGTCTATCTTTAGGGAAGTCTTTTTTTGGATTGGTTTAAAGGGAAGCCAAAAGGACACATTTTGGGGGGTTCCCCTACTTCGGAGACATGCCCATATACTTCACCATCCCCCCCGTCCGTCTTCCCAAATCCTGAGGGAGCAGCAAGAGCAGCCACGCAAACAGCGGGGCCCTGCGCAGGATCCAAACTAGGAACCTTTGGGTGGACATCGTTGGGGATTCATGTTCACCAAGCACCTCGGAGGGTCCCGGATTAAGACTCATAGCCATCTGTTGCAGAGGCCAAAGGCCTTGAAAGGCAAACGCATCCTCCAAGGTCGAAGGTTTGATCCAAAGGCCGTGAATGCGCGCGGGTTTGAATCGATGGCGTCTGCGACAGCTTTCTAAATTGCTTGGGCCTTGGTGTTGACCAGGACCCCCTTTTAGATGAGGCAGAAGGGGGGGAACACGGAAAAACCATTTGAAAAGCTTGGCCTTAGGAAACATGCAGAAGAAGATTGCCAGTTGGAGCAGTGCTG
>CAUJNA010003363.1:232500-235000 GCA_963377175.1 Effrenium voratum
CTGGAAGAGAGTACATGTTGAGCCTAGAACAGCGTTTTACATGCCAGAGCAGACACACGACGGGCCAGACATCAAACGACTCATACCTTGGAGACAGACCAAGGTACAACCAGTTGGAGGAGAAAGACAACACACCAGGTTGATAGAAGATGAATGGGCAACACAGCCAGCGAAGACATCAGACAAGCCTTGGACAGGCTGGACAAACTTTGAGGAACATCGGGAGTTCCCAACATAGCTCGAGTCAGATGATGAAGAACAACAACAAGGCACAAGAGCAAAAGCAGCACAGGCACCCAAGCAACCTACACCACAGGAGATTTTGGAGCACAATGTCACACGCCTCCCTTACAGGAGTTGGTGTCCGATATGCGTACAAGCAAGAGGCAGACAAAACAACCGTCCAAAACAGCACAGCAAGCGTCCAATTATACAGCTCGAGCTACATCAAAGGCTTCGATGACAACAAGGTACAGCCAATCCTCACAGCAATTGACATCCAATCAGGGATGATCATGGCAATACAATTGACCGACAAGAGGATGCTCTTCGACTATGCAGTCACACAGCTACAGCACTTCCTCATTGAGTGTGGAAGAACAACACACACAATACTACAATCAGATCAGGAAGATTTCCTGACAGCACTCATTACTACAGTAGCAAGCAAGATTGGCAACATCACAACCCGGAACTCAGGAGCATACAGTTCACAATCACAAGGAGGAGTAGAACGAGCACACAGAACATTGTTTGCACAAATCAGAACACTCAAGGCACAGATCAAGCAAAACTACAACAGAGACATTCCAATGAAACATCCACTCATGCCTTGGATCGTCCGACATTGTGCATACATTATGAACAGGTACGCTTTGCACAGCAATGGATGCACAAGCTACTTCAACAGATGGAACAGAGAACAGCATACACCATTGTGCGAGTTTGGTGAGAGAGTGCAATACATGCTACCAACAGTAAAACAATTTCCAAAACTAGAGCCAAGGTTCTACAACGGGATCTGGCTTGGCAAGGATACAACTACAGGCGAATCCCTCATCGGGATCTACAACAAGATTGTCAGAGCAAGGACAATCAGAAGGCAGATAATGCCTCACAAATACGACCAGCAACTATTATTGGACTGTGTACACACAGGTCCATGGAAGACACCAGCATCAGCACTGCCTACACCGACTCTCACACCACCAGTAACAATGCCATCAGCAAGAAAAACAGTTACATCACAGAAGGATGCAGCAACAAGTACAGCAGCAGAAAACAAGAGAAAAAGCGCAGCACAGTTAAGCGAACAACAGCCAAAGCAAAAAAAGAACAGCAGAGCCAACATCACCTATGGCTACATCACCGGCACATCAGAAACGACCATCACTGCCAGCACCACCGCACACATCACAGACAAGAGAAAGAGATGATACAATAGCAGAAGGCAGCACCGGCAAGCAACAACGCACCACAGCAGAGAGACAAACCCTTGAGCGACCTACAACAGCAGAACAACCAAAAAGCAAGATGCGAATCAATGTCATCAAGTTCACAACAAAGGATGGTAGACAAATGGAGACAACCTCCAATGAAGACATACAAGAAATCGAAAATGAAAGGATCTTACTAGAGCCGATCATACATGACACAGAAGACCTGGATCCACAACTGGTAGCACAAGGCATGAAGAAGGAAGTACAACAAATGACAGACTTCACAGAGATTGATGGCAACACAATGACACCAGAACAACAAGCGAACATCATTGAATCAAGATGGGTTCTAAAACCAAGACACAATGAAGTACGAGCACGCATAGTAGCAACAGGCTACACAGAACCCGTTACAGACCATGACCTACTCTTCGCAAGTACACCATTGTTTTGCATTTTGAGAGTGCTTCTCACAATGGCACTGGTGTACAACTGGTCGGTCTGTACAGGAGATGTGAGTGTTGCATTTCCTACATCAGCAACCATCACACACAATCTGGTAATGAGACCACCACACGAGTTCAACAATGAAGAGAACAGACACATAATGCGGCGGCTAAACAAAGCAATCTATGGTCTAAGATCATCACCAAAACAATGGCAAGACGACATAGCACACGTTCTCACAGTCACACTCGAATTGGTGAGGTGCACAACAGAAAGCAATGTCTACAGGTCAAAGGATTGCATGGTCTACATTATGATCTATGTAGACGACCTCCTATTCATGAGTACAAAGCATCATCAACACACTGTTCAGCAGAATTCAAAAGGAAGTTCTGCTTAGACACACCGGCGACCTAACAGTTGGATCAACAATCCACTTTCTTGGCAGGAACATCTCACACAGAGGTGATCACATTGACATCAGTTGGAACAGCAACTATGTTGACATCATCCTGGAAGAGTCAGGGATGACTACATGCAACCCAGCACCATCACCAGGGGTGTCACACATGAAAGGTACAGCAGAAGACGAAGCACCACTTGACCACGAACAG
>CAUJNA010003363.1:242500-322500 GCA_963377175.1 Effrenium voratum
GTGGTCATCTGCAAAAGGTCGGGCCTGATATTCTCTGGTCGCAACCAAAGGGCAACCAAGTCTCAAACTTCGAAGCGGCGCGCCTTCATCAGCTTGCACTGGAAGACAAAGTCAAAGCCCTTGGGCGACAGCTCATCCACCCTGTGCTCAAAGCGGAAGCTCGGAAGCGGAACTGGCAAACGAGCTCATGCCTGCCCCGTGCCGCTCAACAGGAGACGCTTCAGTTGGCACATTGTCTCAAACTAGCGGAAACCCCCAGCGTGGTTAGGTTTCTCTTTAAGCCAACCGCAAAAGAGTGATGGTCGAAACGAACACACCAGACCAAAGCCTGGCGCAGCTTGATTCCGCCCTTCAAGGTTCCAGCTATTGACATTTCCACGCTGGCAAAGCAGGCCTCACAACCATCCGTGTTGCCGGCCTCGTTCCATTGCCTCCAGAAAGCTTGACAACATGAGCCCCCAGAAAGGTCTCAACAAACTCGGTAAGAGCAGGCCTCTCGTAGCATCGCCGCAGCACGTCGCAGCTCTCAACCGCGTCCACTCCGTCGCACTGGCCCTGGGCTGGCCGAAATCGGGCCGCAAAGCTGGCGGCCATGGAAAAGAACGGCCAATCTAACGGAAGCTAGCGTCCTTTAATGGGTGGACAGCCACTTGGGTCTCTTGGTTACCATTGGGCATATCCGAAGCGACGGAGACCCGCGGTGCGATATTTTTGGAAAGGGTCCCGAACAGCAACTTGTTGGGGACTGTCTCACCGGGGGGGTATAGAAAAAGGGGCGGGGTGGTACAATCCACTGGAATGGAACCCGAAGCTCTGGTCTTCAGGAAAATGATCCCCTGGTCGCTTGAGGAAATTGGTCCAGCAGGTTCCAGGGTGCGAGGTAGGTGCAGGGGCAACCGTTTTCTGGCGGGTTATTGGGGTCGGTGCAGGTGCGGAACATCAAAGGTACAAAAAACACACCGTTCAGCGCCTCTTGCAAAACCGGGCTATCTCCAAGGATCAAAGGCGTGCCTTGTCAAGGAGGCAACCTCTGCAAGAGAAGGCACCTTTCGAAATCGGGTCCTGTGCGGCAAATGTTCATGCTTAACTTCAAAGGTAGAGCCCCGGTGCTTTCCGTTCGCAAGGGAAAGGTGTAGTGCAATCGACTATACTCCCTGCCATCCTTGCAAAGAGTCAGCACGCTCCGAAAACTAGCTGCACGCTTGGCCGTCAAAATCCACAAACCAAGCTTGATTCCATTGGCCCAAGAAGACCAAAGGAGCTGAGTTGCGCGAGCCACGCACATCAGAAGGCAACTCCCCCAAAAACAAAACAAAGACCAAGCAACCTACAAGCACTGAAATACCAGAGTCCTCTCTGATCCCTTTGATCCCGTCCAGTAACGCCACACAAGCTTCGCCTGAATCCCGAAGCCTGCCTGGAACACATCGCAGCCCAGAATGCAAAGACAGGAGCGCCATTCCTCCTCAAGGAATCTTCTAGCTGTGTAGCACAAAGTCTTAAGTCACATGTCAGCATTCAAGGCTGAACCTAATTGGAAAGGAGGCGGTTTTTGTTAGTGCCTAAGAGTGAAACTAAAGGAAGGGGTTCATTTCCAAGTTTGGAAAGTTTAGAGCTTTGAAGATTCAAGGCGCAAGCGAATTCCAGTCGCCTAACGTCCAAGTTAAAACATTAGAGGCCATGCCAATTCACCACAAGCCACTCAGTCTTTCCACATATGGGAGTGTCCTTTGTCAGGGATCCCTTTTGGTATTTTGAAGGGGAACCAAAAAGGGAACCGCCCGTTTTGGGGATTCCCCTCACACGGAGCCTTTTTTTTCATCAAAGAGAATCCATGGATAGGGATCACCGACCATGAGAGCGTCCTGAGTTTCTTTGGGCACACACTCTCCCGCAGATCAAAATGCGCCCCCAAAAGGCCAGAAGGATCTTTTGGACCCAATTTTCGAGCTCATGAATTTACGAGGAAGCAGCACTCGCACTCTCACCGAACGCAGGCGGAAAGAGCCAAACATGGGCGTCCTTTTAGGGTAATAGATGGCCCTGGTAGATGATTAAACCACCAGGTAAACCAGGAATCTCCATTTATTTTTCTACCAAACCAACCAAAAAGGACACCTATGGGGCCAAATCCTTTCAGAGTCCTTGCAGCAGCTCTGGCAGTGCAGCTCGGACATCAGGAAGGTGTGCGCCGCCTGAGTTCAGTCGGCTCAGACCCAAGTGGGCTTCTCGGGTCAAAACGGCTTCAATTCAAAGTGGAGAGCTCGCCTGGGGGAAGTCTCATTGGCGAACCCCTCATTTGGTTGCTGCTTACATAGGAACCCGCAGGAAACCAGCGTGTTCTGCTATTTTGAAGGGGGAGCACTCCTATGGAAACCAGTTCGGATGGAGTTTAAGACGGCGAAAGAAATGTCAAGGGATTCTTGGCGATGGGCCGGAGACCAAACAAAAGAGCCCTCAAACGCGAATGAGAAACCTTCCATTTACTTGAGGAGGTCTGAGGTGCCACTGCCAAACAATGAACTGTACCAGTCATGTCCATTTCCCCTTTTCAGCCAAAACATATTACATATGGACAGTGGAGGAGAAAACTAGGACAACCGGTCCCGTTGCCAAATCGGAGGGGTCCACTCTTTTGGGTCAAATCTCTGTGAGTGGCAACCCGTGGTGCCAGAAAGGTCGGGCAAAACTCACAACTTCAATGCCTACTTCTGAAGTGCATCCGTTGGTGGACACGAATTCCATGCCAGGGAAAGTAGGGTTACCAATTCCAAGAGGCCTCATTCAGGCACAGCAAAGCTCGAGCCTGCAATCGTCGCGTGTCATTCTGGAACGCGCCTGACACAGGAACTGCGAGTGTCCAGCAGTCAACCGCCAACCGGCCAAGCAACCGAACCAAGAACCGATTACCCCAGCAAACGAACCAACCAGACTGCCCAGCCGGCTAAACGACCCGCATGGCAGCAACATCCCTTCCAAACTCACCTCCGCAATTCAGCAGCCCATAGATAGCCTCTTTCCAAACTTCCAAACCAGCAAGCGGACCATCGAGGGTTTCGGAAGACTACCATCCTGAAAGGTCCCTTCTCCACTTCCATGATTGTCAGACAAAGGGACTTACATTTGGCCGTGACATGAGACTTCTTCATCGCCGCGCCGGCCTTCGGGCGAGAGCGCCATTGCCTTGGCGACTTGCTGCAAAAAGTTGAAATTCCCTGGTATTCCAGCGAAGCTGCTAATTGTGGAAGTCCAAAAAGGGGGAAATGAGCAAGGCCTGACCAATATGGAAAATAACCTTTCTGTGATACGTGGTTGAGTCCAATGGCAACCCCTTGGCAGTACGAAACTGTCTATCAAGAACAACTTTCCGCAACCGTGCCGACCCAACCGGGTATTGTGACATGGGAGGGCGGGGTCAGCTTGAGAGGGGCACAAGGGACGCACATGAGGGGAGGGGCAAAACAGATCTCCGAGGATTCTGCACAATCCTGGACGCATTCGTGAGAATCACCAAGCCCGGAACGCACGTTGACATCCAGACCACATGCGTCCCAATCGCTGTCGCTGGCATGCGTGACAAGCAAAACAACAAGTGCAGAGCAGCTGTGTTGTTTGCTATGCGAGTGCCACAAAGTCTTCAGCATTTGGGTGATGTGAGCTTCCGCAAGGGGACAGCGGAAATTTGGGACAAAGACTGGTGGAAAATGTTGGTGCGGGGCCCAATGTTCTCGTCAGACTAGCCATAGACTGCCAATAAAACTTGGTTGCTGTGAAAAATACATACTGAGGCATGAGGTCACGTTCGGCAGCTGACATGGCTGTTGGCCTGCTGTTGACATGTTGCTGGCATCTGCGCCGGCGCGCTGCACACCAGCCAGTCCCAGCTCGACGTTTCTCAGCTTGAGCCAAAGGCCGAAGCTCTCGCGGTATGGACATGTCCTTGACAACGGCAAGCACAACACGCACACACATACACACAAAGGTATGTCCTAACATTGGGACGAAGTATATAATGCGAATCCTTAGCAAACCAACCACTCAACGGGGACCCCATGGACAACACCCACATTGCAAAGCCTCATTGATCGTCGAACAAGGAAATGTGGTTTGGCCCACTGTGGGCAAACATCCTGCAACAAATGCCCCTACGACAGACGTATGATTGTGTTCATGCAAAGGGCAAGGGGGTGAGGACTGTTGCACGCACAAAATAAGTCCCGAAAGAGCTTTGAAGATGTTACAAGCGTACTCAGAAAAATGTAGGCAAGTGCCTGTCAAATCCACCCACGTGAAGTATGTTCCCGGATATCATGCTTCTCTTCTGTCTGAGTCCAACAGATGCAGCAAGTCTTCAGTGGGCAGAAGTATCAGACCCTGGCATCAAAGTCACATGCTTGGCAACCGCGAATATCAAGCCAAAGAACGAAATTCCATAAACGCAGTACCATTTCGACCAATCTTGCCAACCCAATCCTGCCAGTCGTCGTCAATCCGTGCAGTCAGCCCAGCTGCATGGTGTGGCACTTTTTGGTCGTGTCGCTCCTCTAGATTGGGTGTGTTGAGACATCCGTGCTCAGAATTTGCAGAGCTTCGTTGCCCAAACGCCCCGTCGCAACTGGGATGCAGCATCAGGCGATCAAACATGGCCATGGGTCAAAACCCCGTGCCCCCAGTGAACATCCCAATCCCCACTAAAATAGACTAAACATGGGTGGTGCACCTATCCCAAAATGGTACCATTGGTTTGAACCATGGCCACATGAGAACTTAGGTTGGACACCGCTCCACAAACGCGAGCCGTACGTGGTGTGATTTAGTGAACAAGCAAACATATTTTGAGATCGCGGATCATTGGAAGGAGAGACCGAGCCGCCTATGACCCAGAGTCACCCTGATAAGAAGGCTCTAAGAACCTTTTCTGCGGGGCTGGGTTTCTTGGTTTTCAAATTCTGCAACCCCGGCACTTGAGCGGCAGCGTGCGAACCTGCAGGGCTCCTGTCTATGCCGACCCCAAGTTTATCAACCGAATTTGTGGATGAGGGGATGCCCCCCCTAGCGAACCCAACCAAAAGCCCAAAAGGGGAGATGATCCCAATAAATCAAACAGGGCCTAAGTAGTCCTGGGTTCTCATTACAAGAAACCCCAGAAGGAAACTTGCGTGCAAACGGCCCAATCGGCGATCTTCAAGCAAACCAGGGCAGATTTTTTAGAACCCATGTGCATGCGCGAATCTGTCAAAATGAAGGAGCCTCTGGTGGATGTCCTCGGGAAGCTAACAAGGCCCGCCTGTTTGTGGCTATGCGTTTTTGTGCAATGCATTTTATCGAAACCAACGAAACCTCCTAGGCAAAAACAGGGCGCATGCACGAACTTGAAGACACATCCATGTACTTGCATTCCTCCAAACACAAGCACTCAGCGCATCCAAAACAGTTTGCATAGTACTTGGGAATAACATCGTATCATCAATCATGCGCCTAGCTAAATACAGCAGAATATGAGGTGTCTTGATTTCGCAGTCCTGAGCCGCTTCCCAAGTTGTAAGACAAGCAAAGGGGCGCTGCTAACAGCGCGCCCGCAGAGCTGTCAATTTCCGGCACAAACGCTGGACTTGTCTTGTCGTTCGGTGCTCTGATTGCTTTGTCTTACGGGTCGGTCTTGCGAGGCCTTGCAAGAAAGGTGCTGGTCCTCTACCATGAAACGCAGGCTTCAAGCCATAGTGACAGTAGTGCAAATGCGTCACTCCAGTTTGCAAAGAGGCCAAATAGCAGCTGTGAGCACCAATCTTGATCCTTGGCGCATAACGCATTCATTGCACTTGATGCGAGTTGTCGGCCAAAGCCAGGAATAAATTATGCAATTCTGGGGGTCTCTCATGTTTCCTTCGCGCGCACGCCCTCTGTCGCACGCCAAAGGCGGGGCTCAAGCATTTGCGCTGGCGTGCGGGGCATTTGGCATGCAGGGTGGGCGCTGTGTCCGTCCGAGTGCTCGATTGGTTGCATCCAGCCATGGTTGAAATCGTGCCAGACTACATTCACAGCACAATGGCCAGGAAGAATTTGATGGTCAACAAATCTCATTCAGAACGCCATCCATGGTTGTCTCGTACAACACACACAGACACCCCCACACACACACACACACCCTGCACACACACAGACACACACACAGACACACACAGACACACACAGACACACACAGACACACACAGACACACACACACAGACACACACACAGACACACACAGACACACACAGACACACAGAGACACACACACACGCATGCGCACGCACGCACGCACGCACAAGCAAGCACGCACGCACGCACGCCCACACACACACACATCTCAGACACATGCGACGCGGCCACATGTTTGAGGGGTCCGAAGAAACAAGACAAAGGTTTCAAGCCGAACAAATCGATGTACACTGGAAAAACGCAGGTACACGGCACAGGCCGCTTCACAGCACATCTACCACCGCCTTGTTGGGCAGTGGACGGTAGAGTGAAAGTAAGCGAGGTGAGGGCCTCATCCTCCACGATCAAGCTAAGAGGTTCCAAACCTGCTGTCCACGTCCGCGGTCGAATGAACGGTTATGAGACATGGTGCAGGGCCCATTGGTGATCTCCGGCACTGATTGAAGGCTTGGGCCCCAACCCGAAATGTAAGATTGAGCGCACGTCCGCAGCGGATGGCGTATTGATGGACAGCTGGTCTGCGCTGGCGTCCCCGAAATAAGCGTAGGGTCAGCTGCTTTCCGCTTTGACAGCGGAATGCCCAGCGTGCTGGGGATACTTGGCAAGGTATCGTGTCCACCACACGTCGGACGCGGTCAAACATGAGAGGTGACAAGTCGTGAGCATGGCACGTGTTGGCCGTGAGCGTGACAAGCGTGACAAGCGTGACATGGCATGACATGACATGAAGGGGAATGCATGACATGACATGAAGTGGAGCGCGTCGTGTCATGGAATGGCACGGCATGCTTTTAATGATGCGGTCGTACATGTGGCGCCAGTGTCCATTGCCATCATCTGCGTGGGCTCGTCGATGATGTACCCCTCGCAGAGTGGGTTGATGAGCAAATCCTCCTTGGGGCCGCGGAGTTCACTGGCGTACCAATCATGACTGAGAGGACGGGAGTGAACGAAGTGAAGAGGATGCCACCCATGTCCGAAGACTGCGAAGATGTCGACCGGGGACGGTCACGGTCTAGCGTCCCAGGCCTTGTTGGGCAGTGGACGGTAGAGTGAAAGTAAGCGAGGTGCGGGCGTCATCCTCCACGATCAAGCTAAGAGGTTCCAAACCCGCGGTCGAATGAACGGTTATGAGACATGGTGCAGGGCCCATTGGTGATCTCCGGCACTGATTGAAGGCTTGGGCCCCAACCCGAAATGTAAGATTGAGCGCACGTCCGCAGCGGATGGCGTATTGATGGACAGCTGGGCTGCACTGGCGTCCCCGAAATAAGCGTAGGGTCAGCTGCTTTTCTTCTTTGACAGCGAAATGACCAGCATGCTGGGCATACAGGTGACAAGTCGTGAGCACATGGATTGGCCGTGAGCGTGACAAGCACGACATGGCATGACATGACATGAAGTGGAATGCATGACATGACATGAAGTGGAGCGCGTCGTGTGATGGAGTGGCACGGAATGCTTTTAATGATGCGGTCGTAGATGCGGCGCAAGTGTCCATTGCCATCATCTGCGTGGGCTCGTCGATGATGTACCCCTCGCAGAGTGGGTTGATGAGCAAATCCTCCTTGGGGCCGCGGAGTTCACGGGCGTACCAATCATGACTGAGAGGACGGGAGTGAACGAAGTGAAGAGCATGCCACCCATGTCCGAAGACTGCAAAGATGTCGACCGGGGATGGTCACGGTCTGGCGTCCCAGGCCGCTTCACAAGATCTACCGCCGTCTTGTTGGGCAGTGGACGGCTGAGTGAAAGAAAGCGAGGCCCGGGCCTCATCCTCCATGATCAAGCTAAGAGGTTCCAAACGTGCTGTCCATGTCCGTCGTCGAATGAACAGTTATGAGGGCTTGCCGGGTTGCCCGTTGGTGATCTCCGGCACTGATTGAAGGCTTGGCCCCAACCCGAAATCACCGCAGCTGCAGGACAGCTTGTAAGATTGAGCGCAGCGTATTGATGGGCAGCTGGTCTGCGTTGGCGTCCCCGGAATAAGCGTGGGTCAGCTGCTTTTCCTCACAGTGGAATGCCCAGCATGCTGGGGATATTTGGCAAGGTATCGTCTCCACCACGCATCGGACGTGGTCAAACATGACCTGTCATGACAAGTCGTGAGCATGGCATGCATCAGCCGTGAGCATGAGACGCATGACATGGCTTGACATGACATGAAGTGGAGCTCGTCGTGTCATGGAATGGCACGGCATGCGTGTAATGATGTGGTCGTAGATGTCGTCCAAGTGTAAGAATGGTCCCGTGCATGTCGATTGCCATCATCTGCGTGGGCTCGTCGATGACGTACCCCTCGCAGAGTGGGTTGACGAGCGAATCCTCCTGGGGCCGCGGAGTTCACGGGCGTACCAATCATGACTGAAAGGACGGGAGTGAACGAAGTGAAGAGGATGCCACCCATGTCCGAAGACTGCGAAGATGTCGACCGGGGACGGTCACGGTCTAGCGTCCCAGGCCGCTTCACAGCAGATCTACCACCGTCTTCATTGGGCAGTGGATGGTAGAGTGCTCACTGCCCCCCTGTAAATAATATCAAAGTAAGCGAGGTGTGGGCCTCATCCTCAATGAGCTAAGAGGTTCCACACACACACACACACACACACACACACACACACACACGCACACACACACACACACTCACTCACTCACTCACTCACTCACACACACACACACACAACAAACAAACAAACAAACAAACAAACAAGCAAACAAACAAACAAACAAACAAACAAACAAACAAACGAACAAACGCATCATCGTGCCGATCGTAAGCAGCTCGCAAATTGGGTGTCCAACATGGCCTTTTGGCAGAAAACCTACCTATTTTTTTAGGAAAGCCTGTCCTTAAAGCAACACATGACAACAGCTCAGGTGATCAACATGCATCGGCGTGGATACTCCTAGACGCTGGGGGTGTGTCCAAAATATGCCGTGGGCTGCTTGTTTTCCTATTGGTTCTCCACATATGTTTGGCTTCCTTTCGGTTCTCCGTCAGAAGCCATTCAAGACAAGGTCCCATTTTTACCATGACTATGAACAATACTTCCCCAAAAACAGAAACCATCGAGGACCCCTCTTAAAGGTGTCATACTTTTACCACCTCTCCTGTGCGCTTGTTGAGCTCCGGAAAGTTTGGACTGGCTGGATCTGAGGTAGAACGTGCGCAACGCTCGGTATACATCACCAAACCTTGGCTGAAAGCCTCGGTGACCGTGAATGCCTGGAAAAGGACCTTGCAACAAAATTCTAAGGTGAATGATGCAGCACACTGGATGGGTATTTGACCAATCCCAAAACCCTTTTGGTTGGAAGATCGGCGAGAATTGCCTTGATAGGGCCGGCAAGTCCACAGGACTTCCAAGCTGCGGGGGGGGGGGGAAACCTTGCAAAATGAGCAAAAAAGGAGCATGCACAAAGCCACACGGCCACGGCATCAACACAGCATCAAAATAGAAATCGAAATGATCCTCTTGTATGCGTGTATCTCACACCCTGAGCGGTGCATTCTGCATTCTTCATTTAACCATTGTCCAACTTAGACCCCCTACAAAAGTTAACTGTTTGCTAAGATGGAGAAAACCGCAAGGGCAAAAGGGCAAGACGGGTAGTTGAGTCTGGCAATGAAACAATGGGCCTGGTTCTGTGAGACTCAGCCAATGGAGCACGAGCCTTCCAAGCAATGGGGTTGAAACGATCGCTATGGTCGGCTTTACCGACACTGGCAATCACCTTGCGGTGTGTCCGAGATCAATTGGTCGGCACAAACCGCCACACGAGTACCATTGCCATTGCCACTCAGTGTTGGCAACTGTAGCTGGGAGGGCAACAGCACAATAACCCGCAGTGCAACTTGAGATGCCAAAGATATATTTCGCGGGTACCTGTCGGCTAGCAACAGCTCTGCTCCTTGCCTGACAGAGCCACTAGGTACTAAGCTGATTGAATCATGTTGCCGGCCCGACACCTGCTGGACACAGTCCTCAGTGTCCAGTCCTGGCAGGCAAGTGCGAATTTTCAGCAGTCGCAAGAGTTGATCACTCGTGCCGGTCTTTGGTATCCACCTGGTTCTATTCGGGGAAACATCGAATTGAAAATCCATGGGGTTCCCTGAGACCGAAGGAAACCCCAAGCGCCACCCTGAAACGTTTCCCGGAGTCAATGGGTGGCTCCAACTTGTGTCCAATGTCAAGAGCCTGGATATTGAGAAAAAGCAAGCTCTGGATAAATCAACCCCTGATTTGCACGACTGGGTGCTTTGCCGTGATGTCGTCATGTCAGCGGGTGGGACCTAATGCATGAGCTGAGAGAAGACTCAAACCGCGCAATCCTCCTGCCACTACTGACGGCAGTGCCTTGTTTTGGGTTGGTCAGGGTTAATTGAAGGCAGTGTCAAGCTGCTGGTTTCTGGATTGTATGGTTTCAGGTTTTTGGCAGGGTTGGAACACATGGAAATGGTAAGGTGGGGTATCCCATTATTACAGTTGTTCATGACTGCCACCCGCTTCCCGCGCCTGTTGGAAGTTCGGAACTTCGAACTGTAGGTCTGCGCCGGTCGCTGCCCAGTCAGTCATCCTGGGCGGCACACGCTTAGCGTTCCGCGTTTTGGGGACATTCCACAGCGCAGTCTGCCCCGCAAGCTGTAAACGTGCGCGACATCCGCGAGCTACGAGTGCGATGAGCACAGGCTTAGCCTTCTGGTGTGAGATGAACAGCTGATGTTGATTCTCTGGGATAGTCATGGTTCAAATTGCTATACAATGCCATCATAATCAATCAATGCAGGATGCAAATAAAATGCTAGCAAACTGGTCGCCGAACAACTGCAAAGACCTATAAAACGCAAGATCTACATGGTGATCCAGTTGGGGTGCGCACAAAAGATTGGACACATGCGCTGACAAATGACTGTTTTCCAGAAGCAAAACTGTTCGTATCCAGCGACTGGTTGTGCTGTCCTGCTCTTATCAACATTTAGGTCTGGGTCCACTTAAAGACTGATTGCGGTCTCTGAATCTCTCTCGTTGAATGGCCATTCGACATGAGAAAACATGAAAGATTGCTTCCGGACTGTGGGAATGGGTATAAAGGCCAACCTGTTCTTGAACCTCCCCAAACTCAGCTTTTGCAACAAATGCAGTCTCCAGTTCTGGATCATACTCATCAGTGCTAAAAGACCCTAGAGTAGAGGTTTGGTTGCTGGCAAAGGGCAAACCCAGGGCCCCATACCAACTTTCCCCCTTGTGCTCTTGGTCCTTGCTTTGGGGCTTGGAGCAACTCTATGAAGTCAAACGAGGTCTCAACTTGGTCCCTCGGTGCTCCCTATATTTCCCCTTCAAACATCACCTTCCCCCCCCCTTTTTCACCACCAAGGGAAACTCACCTAAACGGGCCAAACCACCAAGCGAGATATAGGGAGCCGAAACCCCACCAAGGGAAACTCACCTAAAAGTTGGTCCAACATGGTGATGCTGAAACAAGGGCAATCAAGGGGGAGCCCTGTGCCTCGCTTAGTGAGCTCAGCCAAGTGCCGCGTCCCAGAGCGCTTCCGCACATTGCACTGCCTGACACGCGGACAGTCCAAACCTGTTTTTTGGGGGGGTCTAGCCGGCACACTCCAAACCGTGGTGAAAAACAAATCAGACAAGAAGGGAAGAAAGGAGACAAAAGGGCGGCCGTACCTGTTCAGGACCTCGCCAAAAGCTGCTGCCGCCGGGTTTCGCCAAAAAAAAAACACCACGGAACAACAGGGCAGAAAGACCAAAAGGGCACGCTTTCATAGAGAAATCAGACCGCTTCCCAACAACCTGCCCGGCAGGACTCGAGTCTTAGCCCTAGCGGCATGTTCAGGTCTCGCACCAAAGAAAGCCTTGTGTTCTTGCGCGGGGATTTCTGTGCATAGCAAACATTCCAGAATCACACGGAGAGCCCACTTGCGTTGCCGTCGAAAAAGAAAGGCATGGCCAAACGGTTTCGATGCGGTGCAGTGGGTTGCGAACGAAGGCGCAGCGAACGCAGCCGTTCGTGTAGGCCCTGTGGAAACATATCTCATCAATCCTTGGCCCGGCATCTTTTTTGGGCTTTCCTCGTCCGATTGCAATTTTGCAATTACAATGAATCGCGGTGGTCTGCATGCCGTGCGACATAGCGACATAATACTTTAGTTAAACCTTGTCTGGAGGTTTTAGAGCTTCCCTGTTGAGGACTATGGTGATATCGGATGTTTCTTGTCTACAAGAAAGATTGAGACCCAGGGCCTCAGCTTCCCATCCCCACTGCCTGCGACAGGGGGATAGATCTCCGGAGACGCGGGAAGGGCCGTTGGATCGCGTCCAGGCAGTCCTGGCGCCCAGGAATGCTTTGGCCGGGGGGGGGGATTTGCGGTGCAATGGGTGGGGAATTGTTGCTTGCCCTCGAATGTTCGAGATGGTCACTTTGCAATAGTTGACTTTGTTTGATTCCATTAATGGTTGGTTCAACCATTTGCAACCAAAGAGAACTGGAGCATGCTCATGGGCCGGGTCCCCAAAGTTCCTAACAGAGCAGCCTGTACCGCGATTGGTCAGGTCAGCGGAAAATGGCCCTCTCTTGGTTGGTGCAACCACTTTCCGCTTGCATGTTGAAAACAGGAACCAATCATGTTCCCAGCACAGCAGGAGAGCATACGCAGATGGGGAGCGCCGCCAGCACTTCGTGTCAAACC
Source organism: Effrenium voratum (assembly GCA_963377175.1). Classification (NCBI taxonomy): domain Eukaryota; class Dinophyceae; order Suessiales; family Symbiodiniaceae; genus Effrenium; species Effrenium voratum. Next base: position 255,406 of record CAUJNA010003363.1, read on the forward strand.
TCTAGTAACTCTGCGAACCAAGATAGCCAAACATGTAAATCTTGCGGCCAAGTTTCACGACCTCAAATTCGGCAATCTGCGATCAACCAAGTGTTCGTTAATGCCCAGCACTCCAGAAATATGGAGGACAGACCTAACAGCACCACAAGGAACACAACCTCAGAGAACAAGATCTTTGCGTTCCTCGGTCCCCCCTTCAGAGTTTCCTTCGATTCTCAAACCCTCCGAGGGACTCCAAACCATCCCGGGCTCAGTCCTCCAAATCTTCGGCTTCTCCCTCGGAAATCTCACGGATGAAGCCTGCGAGGGCTGCGGGGCTTCGGCCTTCCCCAAGCCTGAGGCATGTGGCGGCGCCTTCTTTTTCGGGGAGCCGGGACCCAACTGGTGGAAACCTCCTGTCGTCCCCTCAAAACCCATTTCAAAAGGGGGGGTACCAGCCCCAAAAAAAGTCGACACCCGGGAAGTGTTTTCAAACCTGGCGCCCAAGGCCTATCTCTTGTTGCCTTGCCATCTGTATAGATCCAGGATCCTGGCTCGCGGATCCGCGTGCGAATCTCCGATCAGATTGCTGCCCCCACTGGATCCGTATCTTGGGGAAGGCAGCGCAGGCAACACCTGAAGGCAGAAAAAAGGGGACCCCGTGTTGGGACTGATGAAACTTGAGCGGCGATGCAGTGAAACAAAGAGGTACCAAAGGTGATCGCAATTTGGGCCGGCCCCCAAAACACCAATCCAAACATCGAACCGATGTTCTACGCGTGAGGCTTGGTCAGCTAGACGCTCGGAGCAACCCCCAGTAGTTGCTCAAAAAAACAACAAGGTGTCCAAGACCACCTCCACCCAAACAAAAAGCTGTGTTGACCATGGACGCACTGCCAACATCGGGGTACCCTCCACAATAACTAGTGCGGAACTGCCAAACAAATTGGCAGAACCTCCAAAAAATCAGCCACCAGGCGGTGGTTTTTCCTCGCTTGCCCAACTAAGCCACCAGCGAAAACCGGGGGTCCTCGAAGCTTCGGGGCTCCTCCGCCACCACCTGCTCCGGCAGCCTGCGGGTTCGGGTTTCTGCGGGCCGAAACAGGCGACAAATCGGCGACCGGCTCGGTGGTTTCGGGTTTCCGGGGAAAACGAGAAAATACGTCCAGTGCAATCGATTCCCCTTGAAGACAAGGGAATTAGGGAATTCAACGATAGGAATGAAATCCTTTCAGCAAATGAAAGGTTCCATTGAAAAGGTGAACCCTGCAAAGATGGCGGCTGTAACTTGTAAATCTACAAGCATACATAACAAACCAAAAGGAAACAAATTAAGGAGCATCACCTAGCAATAGCAATGTCTCAGATTTAGGGATCGTGGGGCCCTTTCGTGGTGCGGGCCAAACCTTGGACAACCCGAACGGGCAATGTTCACAAATAGGAGGGTTCCCTACTGATGAACTGCCCTATCCCAGTATTCATGGGGTTTCATCCATCCCAACTAGTGCGAAGTGGATTTTGTCCATACACAAATGGGCATGTCATTTTTCAGCAGACCCCCAAAATGGCCGGTTGTCCTTCTTGTTCCCCTGTAAAAACCAACCAAAAAGGTGATCCTTCAAAAGAAAAATAACAAATAGTTGCTCCCCCCATAAAAACCAATCAGAAGGCATTCCCTCAAAAGAAAAAAGTCGCAGATGGGAGGCGCCAGTCGACATCCGTCCTGAGCCAGGCCGCTCGCAAGGTGATCCAATACCTGGCCGGGACAGCTCAGGGGTCGTGAGTACTCTTCGGTCCCGGCGGCTTCCCTGGAAACCAAGATCTTTTAGGATGCCCGAAAGCTATGTTTGAGGATGGCACGGAAGAAACCCGGCAGAATGGTGGGGTGGGGGGGTGGGGGGGGGGGGTAGTGGGGGGGGGATCCGAGTTGATAAAAAGAACTCGGAGGACGTCCGGGATGGTGCACCATCTGTTTGAAAGGGGAAACGAAAGGCATCCGTGCAAGGGCTCCAATTAAAACAGACTTGCCATGTGATCCCGTTTAAACCGTTTCGTGACATAAGAGAGGATTGAAACATTCGACTGCCCAGCATTGCGGGGGGTAGTGGCTTGACGGCAAGGCCTGGATTCTCTTGACGCGGGGTGTGCCCTAAAACGGAAATCTCGACTTTATCCAACCGTGCAAAATGTATGCAAACTACTAAAAAACAAAAATCAAGCAGAAGGATTCCCAGGCAAGGAAATTTCATCCTGGGCTCGCTAGAATTTGCGCATGGTGACAAAACATTGCACCTGCTGTGGGTGCTAGAGCAGGCCTTCGCTTCACAGCCACGGAATCGGTTAAAGGTTCTACCTGGGTGCTTTCCTCCCTACTACATGTCCAAACGGCACTGTTCCAAATCATGCAAAAAAAGGCAAGTTGTAAAGAATCCCCCTTTTTTGTGCGGTTTCTCCACACCAGGACACCGCAATCAAGAGGGAAAAGCCTTCCGCGTTGATTTCCCCCTGCCAGCCGTTCCCCGCCCTGAGAGCGGCACTTGAGCCCGCAGAGCGGGTGCCCAATGCGCTCGCAGGTGCTGCAGACCTCAGACGCGTCGGAAAACCGCCGGGCTGTTTTTGAGGGACGTGGTCGTTGTCCACGGTCAGAGCCCATCGGCCTCCATCTGCTCAAGGGAAGCAAATGAGCAATCAACTTCCAAATGGCTCACCTCTCTTTTGAGTCAGCGGGTGCTTCCAAACACTAAAGCCAGCATCCAACGATTGCACGGATCCCATTTATGGAAGCTATGAATAACACCAGCTCACTAGCCTGTTCAAAGTCCATGCGACACCAGCTGACTGCATGGTATCCATAATATGTTGCATGCCCTGAGCCGCCGGCCGGCATGCCAGTGGCTGGATCTCGCCTGACAGAGGTGTTGCGTGGAGCGTCATCGAACTGGTTGGGTTCACATTCAGACCTGGAAGTCAGACCCGGAGCAGCACCCAATCAGCAAGGGCTTCTTCGCTCTTTGAGTGAGCCAAACCCGGGAAAAAAAGCACAAAAGTTCTTGGAAAGTGGCCCGACCAGAACCAGCCCGGAAAGGGGCCAAATTGAAAGAAGCCAACTTCAGCGAACGCTCGTCCACCTCGGGGGATTCCGTTGCAGGGGTTGCTTGCAATTGTCCAGTTCTGTGGTTTTAGTCGCTTGAATGGCGCAGTCCTCAAGGGATGCACCTGAGGAGAACTGGGCCCCTGAGGCGTTCCCATGGGTCATTTGTTCCCTTCAGGCAAGGAATGTGCACTTTGTGCCTCAAATCAAAGGGATGCTGCAGGTTTGCCACCCCACAGCTCTCTAGGGGGTGCCGTTGCGTTGTTTGCCCGATGTCGCTGTTCTCCTTCGATGAGCTGCAATCTTCAGGAGTGAACAAATCCCAAGAGTTGGGGTGCAGAACTGAATCTCAAACATGCACAGTTTTCTGAATCTCCGACACCACCACAAGAAACCAACACCTAACTTTCCCAAAAAAACAAAAAAAACAGACACCTCGGCAATCTTGTCAATTGCTCAGGCGAACTCCGATCCTTTCCGGAGCCCCAAACCACCAGGACCCGCCTGGCCATCGCCCAACATCTCGCCTCCACCTATCCGCAATTCACCAATCCGATCTTTCCGCGCGCGCGCGCTGGGTACGGGTAGATGTCTCATGGGGAAGCCCGAAGCATGAGCAAGTTCGCAGGTCTGTCCATGCACTTCCCCTTCAAACAACTAAGTTCCCTTCAACTGGCTTCGGAAAATGCACTTCCAACGCTGGATACAGGTCTCCAGGTTGCTTGGGATCCCGTTCCCACGAAAAGCTGCGTGATGGACTGAATTGAGCCCCAAGCGAACCTCGGATAGGTCCAAATGCATGTCTCATGCTCGTCGCTCGGCTTTCTCATGCCCGCGTTGGACTGGAGTTGCGTAGCTTTCAAGCGGGACTACCTCGAACAAACAAAAAGGCTCGCGGGAACGCGTGGAAGAAACATGAGAAGACGTTGAGAGCTTCCATGTCTGGAGTATTCCCCCCCAACATGGGACCTCCAGTCAGGTTCCAAGCTCAATGTGGACCATGCTAATCAGGAGTGGCTCTCTTCGTGGGGAATTGATACATATATATATATATATATTATATAATATATATATATATATTGCACTTGAACCTCACCCTACATTCTTTGTTCCCCAAGAGGACATGAGAAAATCGGGGCCTTCCGCCCGCGGTTTTGCGGGCTTTGCTTGAAACCTTCCCCATGTCCTCCCCAAAACAATGGCAGACGAGCCTCCGCGATGCTGCTCTCGCGGTTCTTTGCGGGAGCACCTGCCCGGAACCGGAGAAACCCGCAGAGGGACGGTCCGCGAGTGAAGCGGAGCACGCGGTTCGCGGCTCGTCCGAGCGGTAGCTTCGTCGGGCCGAGGGAAAAGGGCTTGGTTCAACCTGTTGATCTTGTTGACCTGGACAGAAAGCCCGGGGGAAAGGGGGGCCCGAGCATTTTGCGAGCGGCTTGAATAATCAAGGGTCGACATCAACTCGTAGCTCAAGACATCTGCTCTTGAGGTGTTTCAATGATTGGATTGCTTTTCCAGATCTCGCTCATCAATGGACCTGCAAATGATCCAAAACCGGGAAACCAAAAAGCGGACTTCAGAAGGCTTTGCTTGGCCCTCAGGCCTTCAACTACGCCGAAACCTCTTTGCATGACGTCTGGAAATTCCCACATCCGGCACTGGCAGCTTATAAACACCAACGCAATCCCAGCACTCGCGATTTTCACTAGGACCTGCACATGGAAAAGGCTCAGGCGGTTCACCGCTTGACCGCTTGGTCATGCACTACTGCACCTCCTTTAGGTGACACGGTGAGAAGGCTCTACATCTCTCCACGCAAGCTGATAGCTTGCGTAAAGCTATGGGCAAACCCCGAACAGGACCTATTGTGTGTCTTCAATGCACAGCTCAACCGCCGTTTGTTGTGGGCCCCGCCCTGATTGTGCCCTCTTTTTGCTGGGGCAGGACTCTAGTTGTCGACAAGCAGTGAGACGGACTGTTGAACCTCCCCTCAGCTGGCGGCTTTGTTGGCTCCTGTCCGCCTTGACCGGTACCTGTGCAGACAATTGAAAGAGTGTTGCTCTACCGTCCTTACAGAAATCCTGGTAGCTCCTTAGCTCCCTCTGTAACAGCAAATTTGGATATCCCCGGCGCCGTGGCATCCCTCCACCCACTTGCTAGTAAATTGCATTTTCAGGGTCCCGAGGCCGTCTTTGCAATGCCTCGTGCATTTTGCAGGGATATCTGCCATGATGGGAGTCCGTCGTTTGCACCCAGGTAAACATCAGGTGAACACATGGCTATGCTGCCAGGGCCAGGTGAGTTGCCATGAGGTGAATTCGGCGGTTCGCAACTTGTGCGCAGCCAAAATGAGATCCTCATGACGAAAGGGAAAATCCCTTGCCCTCACTCAGAAGCGTTCTTGCATGTTCTTGGTGTCACGACCCCTCGCAGCTCCTGCGAGAGTCGCAATTTTCTGAGAGAGTGGGATTTGGTCTTTCTCATCAGCCAGTCAGGCCCCCCTCGTTCACCCGCCTCCGCGCAATCAGACCTGCCTCCCCATGTCGATGGATGCTTCATCTTCCGAGAGCGAGACGTTCTGCCGGAAGCGACAGTTCAAGAACATCACCGTCGAAAGGACCCCCTCGCCAGTTCAAGACGCAGACTCCCCGCCGGCCAAGGCGTTCAAGCAATGGTGGGGTCGCACGGGTGGGCGGTTTCGTCGCCACTGGCTCGACATGACGCCTCGTTCACGTAGCCACGCTGACGTTCCAGACAGCCCTCAGTGGAAAGATGCCGTGCAGTTTCAACAGGCTGCTGGCAGACTTGGCCGCGGAACGTGATGCTTCCACACCGTCCCTCGACATGGTTGGCGAAGCAGTTGAGTCAGAGGAGGCTGAAGAGCCAGAGCCAGATGCACCGCCCTATGTACCGCTAGTTGTCGCTTCCGCTACCAACTCCTTCGCGGCTCGCTTTTCCACCAGGCCCACACAGGGCCACAAAATGGTTAGAACACCCGTTCAAGGGAACCCACGACTTAGTGAAAGCCCTCGCACAACATGGTTAGAACACCCATTCAAGGGAAACGACTGAGTGAAAACCCTGGCACAACATGGTTGGAACACCCGCTCAAGGGAACCCACGACTTAGTGAAAACCCTGGCACAACATGGTTAGAACACCCGTTCAAGGGAACCCACGACTTAGTGAAAACCCTGGCACAACATGGTTAGAACACCCGTTCAAGGGAACCCACGACTTAGTGAAAACCCTGGCACAACATGGTTAGAACACCCGCTCAAGGGAACCCACGACTGAGTGAAAACCCTGGCACAACATGGTTAGACCACCCGTTCAAGGGAACCCACGACTTAGTGAAAACCCTGGCACAACATGGTTAGAACACCCGTTCAAGGGAACCCACGACTTAGTGAAAACCCTGGCACAACATGGTTAGAATCAAGGGAGCCCACGACTCAGTGAAAACCCTGGCACAACATGGTTAGAACCCACGTGCACGGCTTGCACGTTGAGCGGCGACCAAAGTTTTGCGCGCTTCGCCAGGGTCGTGGGGGGGCTATTTCCAAGCCGAATTGCGGTAAACGCAGGAGCTTCCACAGGTCGTGTAACCATGTTCTTGCACTATTGGCGGGGTGAAAACCTCACCTGGCTCCCTCCTCCCCCCAAATCCTACTGCCAGGTTCGCAGAACCTTTGCATGGCTCACGACCCAGAGGCAGAAGGCGATCGCGTGCGGCTGGCCGTTGAAAGCCGTGGTGCCGCCTGCCAACACCACAAGCAGGAAACGCCCCGTCGCAGCTGGTTCCAGAGCGAGGCATGGATCCAAGGAAACTGTCTTAGCGAACCAAGCAACAAGCCTGCTGAGGGCAGGCTGTTGTCTCCCTTCAGCGGCCCTCGGTTTTTTCCCAGTGACTTGGGCCACCGGTTCTCAGCTTCCCCTTAATTGGTGCTTTGGGATTTGAACGGGTCCCAGATCCTTTTGAAACCAAATGGGGTCTTGGTAGCCCCTAACGTCCAAACCTCCAAACCACCAAACCAAGCCACCTACGTAGGGGGAAGCTGAGGTTAGGGCTTCCGAGCCAGATCCCTTAAAGGGAGCCTCCAAAAGAGAAACCTGGTTTCTTGGTGATCGGGTTCTTTGGCCGCTCGGAAGCTTTTGAGTATGGAACAATTCTTTCTTAAGGGTAGTATTGGGGAAAAAAGTCAGAGTCAACGAACATCTTGCACGATTTCCGGGCCGGTTCCCTTTTGGGAACCGGATGTCACATCCGGGATGTGGCAGAGTGTTCGGCCTCACCGTGGGTTGGGTGTTCGAAGGGTTGGGGTCTCACATGATGCATGGTTTGATACCTGAATCCTTGGAACTTGACACTTGAATTGTATATTGCTTACACATACTTGCACAGCCAGCGGTATAGAATAACATATTGTGGCCCGTAGCGCAAGCTGAAAAGTACCCGTCGAAAGCCATGGCCGCTGCGCCCGCAAAAACAATCCGGCCGGCACCATGGTTATCGTACTCACCAGGCAAAGACACATGACTTGGGATGAAACTCAACACAAATAGTCAATTACAACTACAAATGTGATAGTGTCGAACTAGGAGTCCCTTCAAATCAGCTTCCGTCAAGACTATCTGAAGGGCAAGGGTCATGCCAAGTCTGAGGCATACTGGGCTGAGATGCAACTGGGCCTGCTTGCCCCACGTCGGCCACGGAAGGAACAAAAGACAATCCTGAAAATGGAGCAGGGGGTCCAGCCATCTAAAAGGAGACAATTCCTTTTAATCAATAAATAAGCTCGAACTTGATCATGAGAGATAAAAGCTGATGTAAAAACCGGGGACCTCAAACCGCCCTTCAATCAGCTGGTGGCTTTCTCCTGAAGTCCCCTCGAGCCAAGGCGCCTCCTCCCGCGAGCTTCCGCGGCTCTTCGATCCTTCCTGCCAACTCTCGCGTGGCCGGCAAACGGCTCATGGTTGACCAGCTGGAGGCTCTGTTCGTGGCCCAAGTTGGATATACCCTCTATAACCCTCTGTGAGAATAGGCAAGTTAGACATTCCCCCTGTCAACCCCCCTGTTTGTTTGACAGGAAACTTGGAGAGTCGAGTCTCCCATGTGCCTTGTCCCCTCGCCCGGCGTGCCTCCGGCGAGGCCTCGGTCGCCTCTTTCCCCTTGCTGCTGCTACCGCGCCTCAAGTGGGCTACTTGTGGAACAGGAATCGGTCTCCAAGGCGGAGCGACTATGTGCGTTTTTATAAGGGTATTGCGGTTGGAGGTGCTTTGTACAGGGAAAGCCAAGAAAATCCACTCATCTTTGAGGCTTTTTCAATACGCACAAATTAGGGCTTCGTGCGACGTGTTTGCGGTTGAAGTTCAGTGAGTCTCTTATGTCCATCCCAAATTGATCATAGATTTCATCATACTTTCACCCAAACGATGATTCTTCTGACTTCAACGGGTGCAGGAGCTATATATGCATCGCATTTGGGGTAGATAATATTACACCCCACTTCTTGATTGCTCGCAACGAGCAAAAAGAAGAAGAAGAAGAAGAAGAAGAAGAAGAAGAAGAGCATGATGACGATGCTGCTGCTGCTGCTGCTGCTGCTGCTGCGGCTGCGGCTGCGGCTGCGGCTGCCGCTGATGAGGATGATGATGATGATGATGATGATGATGATGAGGATGATGATGATGATGATGATGATGATGATGATGACGATGATGATGATGACGATGACGATGACGATGATGATAATGATGATAATGATGATGATTGTGATGATGATGATGATGATGATGATGATGAGGAGGAGGAGGAGGAGGAGAAGGAGGAGCCTCCGACAACTCCTACAAGGACTCTTACTCATGTATGGCTGGCGGAGGACCATGCCCCGCATTGTCTTCCAACACTAAACCCTCACGTTAGGTGGTTGAGGTCCCGGGTTTATGCTTTAGGGCTTCTTGTCTAGTTGTTTAGGCTTCCGGGTTTGAAACCACTATTGAACAAACTCTGTCTGGCTCCCAAAAAAGCCAGGGCCGGGCTGTCACACACATTTTGCTCACCCTACAGCCGCCAAGTAGCAGCTCTCGACGTGAGCTGGCGCATGTGGCATTCGAATGACCCGACAAACCAGCCATGAACGTGTTTGTCTTTTCATGCCATGTCTTGAACATAAATCAAGAGCAAATCCCATCCAGCTACCCCGAAGCTGCCCTCAGGCGGGCACGCCGGCGCTGGAGCATCCTGAGCCATTCGGCCAAAGTCCATGGGTCTGCCAAAGGTCGCTTCCTTGGGTTTCCATCAAAAATCACAAGCGGTGTCCTTTGGTGTCCCTTGGTTTCCATTGAAAAACAAAAGCCAAAACGGGAGCGCAAAAAAAAAAAAAAAAAAAAAACGCCCAGAGTTGTGTACCTCCCAAATGAGCCATAAGCTATGTGTGTGCGTTGACCAAGCCTCACGAGAAAGAGGGGCCTTAAGGAAACAGTGCCCATTAACGAAGCAACGGATTCTTGTAGAGTCCCATGCTTGGATGTTCCTTCCAGCATTCCTGTGAGGCAACCATTCTTGAGGGAGTTGGCTCTGACAACTTGAATCTGGGTTCAACCCCAACAGTCGTTTGCACATGCCCATGGCGCAAATGAAGTGGCAAATTATTATTATTCCATGCCCCTTCTCAAGATCACCCTTTTCCGAACTCGCCCGGATGTGAAAATGAATGGGGTCACTATGGGCTCTACTGGACCTCCCCCCCTCTTACTTCAAGCCTACGGGTAAGGTCGATTTGCGTTGGACTCGTGGAAACAGGGATAGGCTGTCAAGATTCATTGGGGTACACTGAACTGGGTAAGCCGTTCTTGGACCTCCAATTCTCGAGGGAATTGGACCACCAAAACCACTACCCCAAGGGAAGATGGGGTCCTCATGAAAGGTCATCTCCCAGTTCTTCCCAGAACAACCTGATGCTTTGGGGTAGTGGAACTGCAAAATCTCAGAGCGAGCTTTAGACGGCCCGGCCTCGCTGTCGCTGCTGCCCTTGCTGGATTGCGCGGCCAACACCGACTTCCTGCAAAAGCCAGGGTTGCAACCAGCTTTCACCTGGAAATATCCGCAGACTCCGCGTGCCCCGTTTTACTTCCCCAACCTGCGTTAAATTGGCTGGAGGAGGTACCACTGTCTTCATGGGGAGGGCTCCCGCGACTGAGAAAGATCAAACATCATTCCACCAAAAGGAAGCTCACTTTGAGTTGGAGAAGGTGATGCTTGGAACCAAAAGGGGACGCATGAGGAACCCTGCCACTGGAATTACTGCCAATTGCAACTTCGTGCACCCTGAGGCCTGCAGAAGTCTGTGCAGGGCATGTTTGGAGCTTGGAACTACTATAGGGCCTGCAAGCAAGCAAGCAAGCAAGCAAGCAGGCAGGCAGGCAGGCAGGCAAGGAAGCAAGGAAGCAAGGAAGCAAGGAAGCAAGGAAGCAAGGAAGCAAGGAAGCAAGGAAACAAGGAAGCAACGAAACAAGGAAACAAGGAAGCAAGGAAGCAAGGAAGCAAGGAAGCGAGGAAGCGAGGGAGCAAGCAAGCGCAAGCAAGCAAGCTTGGATAAATCAGCAGCCCAGCGCTTGGTTGACGACACATCGCATTCTAGAATTGTAGGTCCCGAAAGTCTGTCAAATCCACAAAACTTGGGATAGATGTCCAGCTCTTGAAAATGGACACCAAAACACACAAGATGCTGCAATTTGCAGACGCGTAGTTGAGGAGTTGAGGAGTTTGCTCGAGACAGCGTTGGATTCGATCTTCGAGTCCTGGGGGTGCCACATTCGTCCGGGGATTTCCACACAACGAAATCTACTTTTTGGGCTGCCACTAGGGCTCAAAAGTAGGACTGCCCCAAGGTAGACTGAAACCCAGGGGCTTCCTGGCTTCCCGTTCAGGGACATCTACGCTAAGTGTAAGTCTACCTTCCGTGTTTTTCAGGGGTGGCATTCCATGCGGGAGCCGCACCGTCCTGTAGGTTTGCCTCGCTTTGGACTCTGCCCAAACCTCGGCCAACTGGCAACGGGCAGGGGGCTGCGCCTTTGTGGTGACCCTGATTTTCGGAAACAAAGGAACCCCTCCCCAAGCGTAGAGCAAACACCCTCAGTAGCGGGATCGACTCTTTTTCAACTTAGATAGGTAGTGATTGCAAGTGCCTAGGAAGAGATGCCAATAGCTTTTGTCTGCCTCCGCTCGTTTGAGATCATCTTCTCGTTGGTGGTAGATATCGAAAACAGATCCATCTCACAGACTCGACATGGCGAACTTGGCAAGGAGACAGAACATCTTCGCCCGTGACCTGCAATTGCCTTCCCCAGTATGTCGTTGGTCAGAGCCACAAACCCGTCTTAGCTGGTAATGTTAGAGGGCGCACGTCAACATCAACGATCCCAAAACTGAGGAAACTTGGAAACTTGGGCCACTGAGATTCCCAGACTGAGCACCGCCGCGTTGAACCTTTGGGGGGGTCATTGTCTGATGGTCCGAAGGACCCATTTCCCTGGCCCCAAACATTTTTCGCGCCACTCCTCCCGGCCTTCTGATCCGCATCCACCGTCTTGATCTCGTTGAGGCGCCCCGGGAGGGCCGGCTTGGCCGTCGCCATCTGCGAGCTGGAGGCGGGGGGTTCGAGAAGCGCGGGCTCGGGGTAAAGGGGGGGCCAAAGCAGAAGAGTAAAGCACCATCCCAAAGAAAGCCGCCGAATTTTTTTTTGGGCGCCCGCAAACATCCAGCAACATGGGAGTGCTGAATGAGCTGTTTTTCTCTTGCCTTGCGGTGGTTCTTTTGGAAACAGCCTTAAAAATGGATGGGAAATCCAATGCCGCCCTTCTGTGATACCTTTCGGGAACCATCCCCTCCAAGCGACGAAATTGACAGTGGGACCTGGTCCCAAAAGTATCGCAGAAGTGGGCAAGTCTGCAAGTCTCACCACTCAAGCAGCAGGGCTTCGCTCCGCATGTCCTTACAAGAATCCCCATGCCAAGTTTGATTCGCCTTCCAAAAAATCACAAATCGCCTCTCCCAGGTGCTGAGCTGTCTAGCAATCCCTTTCACTCCGATTTGATCAAATTTCTCCCTCGTTCAGCGAGCCTCGTAGAGCTTGGGCCCGAGAAAAGCACCAAGGCCCACCACCACGAATACCTCGGGTCGCGCTCCCACAGCAAAAAGGGTGGGCTTCGCACTGAAGGTCGTTCCGCGTGAAGCCCGTGACGGATTAGGCTTCTCTGCCTAAAGGGTTAGCGTTAACCAACGAAACAAATACTTTCCCTGTTGCACTTTGAAAGGCTTGCCGAATCCTGTGAGATATCACACGCTGCTCATTCTCAACCTTTTCTCGAAGTCAGCACACGCATGTTGAATGCCAGTCCGAAGTGTGAGTCAACACGTGCTCCAGGGTTGTGATCCGCCTGACTCAAACACGTTGCTGCCAGGGCGCCAAAATAAAGCCTTTCCAGGGCAAGCTGGAAGAGCTCCCTTTGCTGGACTTTCCTTTGTCCTTGTCTTTCTCCTTTTTCTTGTCTTTGCCTTTCTCCTTGTCGTCATCATCCTTGTCTTTGCCCTTCTCTCCCGGGGGTGCAACTGCTTTCACCTTTGTCTTCTTGGTCGCTAGTGCCACTGTGGTGGGCACTGCGGTGGTCACGGCCGCAGTGGCCGCCGCAGTTGTGGCCGCCGCAGTCGTGGCAGCCACATTGCCAGCGACCGTGGCCCCTGCTGCTGCCGCTGCAGCCGCGGGCGCAGCCCCGGCCGGCGCGGCCCCTGCCGCTGCCGCGGCCGGCGCTGCAGCGCCATCTGCCACCGCCTCAGCAGGCGCTTCGGCTGCAGCGGGCGCTGCACCTTCCGCAGGCGCCTCAGCTGGGGCTTCCGCAGGCGCTTCGGCTGGCGCTTCGGCTGGCGCTTCAGCTGGAGCTTCGGCTGGAGCTTCGGCGGGTGCTGCTGCTTCCTCCGCCGGCGCTTCGGCCTCTCCGTCTCCGTCGCCATCCCCGCCATCGCCATCACCATCTCCACCGTCGCCGTCCCCGGCGTCACCGTCACCATCTCCATCACCGCCGTCGCCATCACCATCACCATCACCGTCCCCTGCTTCCTTGGTTGACGCTTGATTTTGCCTGTGCCACGGCTCAACTTATCGCGCACGGGGCACTCATGTTTCTGCCAGCTTCTGTAAGCCCCGGACGGAATCCAGCAGAACCACAGGAAGCGACTCCGGCCGGCCAAGGTTCACCGGCCTCTTCGCCGTAAGCTGCTCGTTATTAAAGCGAACTCATGTCGGACGACACAGCCAACCCGCACCCGGGAGAGTTTGCCCAGCCACTTGCTGTGATTTCCCAGAATGATTCAGCTAAACTGGCCACAAGCCTGGCAATTTACAGGATTGTCCGTATTTCCCACTTGAAATCCGCTTGGAAACAACCGGAAGTCCCAGCATGCCTGCCCATCGGCTTTGCATGACCGTCTGCGGCAATGTGCGCCAGATGAACCTCAAGGCATTGAATAGCTCGAGGGTCAGCCGCGATTCGCTGGTTAAACACGGGGCCGAGCTGCCAGCACACACACACACACTCACTGGAATTCGTGCTGCCCCCTTCGTTCTTGAGTGAATGGTTGGCCCGCTCCCGAGTGGCCGCAGAAAAACTCAGGTGCTTCGTTGAATCTGACACCGCAACCTCCCAACGCGATTTTGAAAAGGAAACTTGTTGGCAGCAGGGTGTCTCTGCTACAATTGAGCCATGTTGCAGAAATAGTCACTCTTCTAACACACCATAGTTGGCCGTGGAGGAGTCATTTCCCCAGAGTGTCATCAGGTGATCGCAAAATGTGTGGGAGTACAGACGGTGCAAAGCAAAACAAGCGCCGCGACTGCAACATCATTGGATTCGCACGAGCCCTCGAGAAATCCATCCCTTGCTGCGCTTAAGCTCCCCTGCGTGGGAGTGCTTTCGCAGTAATCGCCTCAAAGGGACAAGAGCAGCAAGCACTTTCGGCGGTCACTCTGAATATACGGCACCGCATCGGCAAGCAGGCACGGGGTTGCCTTTTTGAGGGTACCTACCCACACCCCAACAGGGAAAAATGCGCCCACCCACCCTCAATGCTGGAAGGTCACGTCCAAACATGGTGCCTTTGCATCGCTTGGGGTTTCCCCCATGCCAGCTGACCCTGCGCAGGGTCCCGGGCACATGAGGTGCGTGGGCCGAGTGATGCGAGTGCTCTACGGACCTTCGGAGCGCTCAAGGCAACTATCGACCCATTGGAGTATGAGGGGTGTTTCTGCCAAAGATTGACGGATCCCCCTCTGAAAACCTAGGGGGTTCTTCATCTGGGCTCCGATTACCCCAGTCATCGCCTGCTTGGAAGGTGATGCTTCTTTCGGAACGACACAGAAGACACAAGAGTCTGAAAAATGGCATGTAGCTCATTGCCGAACTTCAAGGCCGCCCTTCCACGTCCAAGACTGCAATCAGCCGCGAACCACTTGCTCTCCCTCTTGCCAGCCCCGCTCCTTGTTGGGTCTCCACCACCCTTTATAGCCCAGAGGAGCGAAACTGTATTCTTCGGTCAACATCGCTGCACGCCATGGAAGATGGCCCCCTCCTCTCTCTCTCTCTCTCCCTCTCTCTCTCTCTCTCTCTCTCTCTCTCTCTCCCCCTCTCTCTCTCTCTCTCTCTCTGTGTCCATCTCCACGAGTACCTAGAAGGGGACTCTCTTGGTTATACTCACAGAAAGTGGCCTTTACCAAAACTAGTGCTGCATGACCCTGTCATCTGGCCCTTAGAGTTCCGTCGGATTGAGGCTCTGGCTCGTGTACAGGGGAAATCGCAAATGCTTCAAAGCATAGCAGGCCTGCAAGGCGTTTATGGCTGATGAGGATTGTTCAAAACGGCCATGGTCCAGATTTGGGCCCCCTGTGCCCCTTTCTTTTCCTTGAGGGAGTCACAGAAGAGTCCAAAACACAGGCATTCGCCTAGTCCCTCACATCACCAGCTGCTCTTGGCTTAGTCTATCACCACCCCAAGTGGCAAAATTCTACGAAGCGGTCCCCTGATTAATTGGGGGTACGCCCTTCCCTTCCTTACATGCCGAGCAAATAGAAAGCAGATACCCATTCAGCTGCCAGGACCCAGTGCAAGCCTCCGCGTCAAGATGTTTCTACAAACATGCCTGACTTGCTGAGTAGTGTACATTGACTGGTTTTTGGGCCTGAACTTAAACTCAGGGCAACTGAATGGATCAGCTCTGCTACCATAGGACACCTGCTCCAAGCTAAGTACCACAGTCTCATACACTACCCGCGAACAGGTCCCTGTCCCTGCAAGAAAAAGCAAACACAAAGGGTCAAGTTGCGGCAGCTTTTCTGGAGTTGCCCCGCCCCCGGGCACAATGCAGGGCACAATGCACGGCACAATGCAGGTGCAAAGTTACTGACATTTGAACGAATTGGAAACAACATCTTCGCTCACAGGTGCTAAATGTTTGAACCTCCAAGGCAGACGGCTCCATCGCGCCTGTAAGTAGCGTGCGCCATGGGGCTAGGACCATCCTGGCCATTCACAGGCCAACGGCCCAAACGGGCAGAGGGGCATCCATCTTTCCAGAAGGCTTGGAACTTCATGCACGCGAGTCTCCTTTTCCATGCTTCCCTTAGTGACTTAGCATTCAAGTTGAGCGCTTCCAAAAGCAAACGTGAGGCTGCCGACCCAAGCGAGACCCGCCTGAAGTATGAGCAGACAACACACCTCAGCGCGGAAGGGATCCATAGGGAAAGAACTGGCCAAGGCTATGGCAGAGGGTCTCGCTCTGGGCTGATCAAATCAAGATAATATCAATGCCATCGGCGTAAACAGCCAACAAAGCCCCCGGCGCATCGGAACAAGGGGGGTTGGCGTCTACCCCCGGGCCCCACAGATACGCGAGAACTGGCCGCGCGACCTGGGGCTTGAGCCGAAATACCCATGCATATTGGGTGGTGCAAATGATCAACATGTCCGGGAGCCTTGTTTTGTATCCCTGACTTTCACATTTTCAGGTTCCATCAGAAACCCGAATTCGAGGAGAGTCTTGAACCAAGCCGCCAAGTTCCCGAAGGTACTCCCGGCTTCGCTCTGTCCAGTCGAGGGTCTCTAACTGTCTGGCAAAACAGGGCTGAAAGGCATCAACGAGGTGATCAACAGCGACGGACGAGTGCCCCTTTCAAAGGGCCCCCCCACCCCTTGCATCCCAAACTTCGCCCGCACGCCACGCCACGCGCACGCCACGCGAAAGCCGCGCGTGGCGGCGAAGCGCCTCGGCCTGGGGGGCTGGGGCTGCCGGAGCTGGCCCCCGAGCTGCTGGAGCTGCCCACCTTTGGATCACCGACACGGGCTGGTGATGGTGGAAGGGGGGTGTGGGGTGGTCAAGGGGGTGGGGGTGGGGGTGTGTTGCTTTTCTTTCTCTGTTTTTTTTTTGGGGGGGGAGGGGGGGGGGGAAGGAGGGTTGGTGGGGGGTGGGGGGTGGGGGGAATGATCCACCAACCACCCACTTTCACATGTTTGTTCTGGGCCGGGTTGGAGAAAATTGTCCACTCACAACTTTTGAGGGGGTTCCTGTAGGAAACTGTTTGGACATGCTGGTGGAGGTGCATGTCCACCCACTTCGGAGGTTCCTATTGACATTCCTAGCCAAAGAGAACACCCCGAAAAAGAAATCAACCTCAAGGTCCGTTTCAACCAGGCCTGGGCCCAGGTTCCACCAAAAGGGTGCCCAATCTGGTTTGTTTAAATGGGGATCCGCAGTGGGACACCACTACCATCTGGCACAAGGATTGAAGAGTGGTCCATAGTTTTGACACACATCCAATCCTCGTGCGGTGGTGCTTGGTCAGAGTTGCATTGGTCCTGGATCGGCCTGATTTCTGGACCAATGGCGTTTATAACATTGAACCGTCTTGGTCTGGGCTGGGAATGTTTGCATCAGATCCCGTTTCTCTCAAGTGTGGGGATCTCATTATATGCGTGCCCCAGATCCTGGTGATTTGCCTGGTAATCTTACTTCATGATGAGTGTCGGAGGGTTGTATTTTCTTGTGGTGACGGATCACAGGCAATCGCCAGAAAATTGAGTCGATCTTGATACCATTCAACCCAACTTGGGGGAGATAGGAAATGAATATGTGTCACGACGACTTGCACCCCTTAATCAAGAGTCCAACAATTGGAGGGGTAAATTCCAAGTTTTGATACCCAATCGATCCATCTCTGGCACGCCTTGTGCAGTGAAACTCGTCACAAATCAGAAGAGCGGCCGCATCTTATTCAGCTTCATTAACCCGATTCTCATCGCTCAATGACAGCTCGTCATTCTTCCGAGTCCTCTCTCAGTATGTGCTGAGACAGTATCACAGAAGCCAAGCGAAAGACACCCGTTGCCACCCACTCGCTTGAGCACGCGGCCGCTTGGGTACCAGCGTGGGTCGCCGATGCATCCTGCGCAGTCGCCACCCACGGCCCCAGTCCATCGTCTTCTCGATCTATCTCTATCCATCCATCCATCCATCCATCCATCCATCCATCTATCCATCTATCTATCTGAGTTGTCTTATCTTGTCCCATCTTACCTTATCTATCTAATCAGTATATACGAATATATATGTAGCGTCATGTCATGTAACGCAATACCATGCAAGGTAATGTAGTGCAAGTGAGCTGGGGAAAAAAAAAAACGTATTAAAACTCTTATCCCAGGATGTTTTCATTGCAAATCCAAGCGGCGGTCTTCATAAGATTGAGGTCCCCCAAAAACATGCCCCTTAAGTGTATGAGGTCTCAGGTGTGTACACCGCTGCAAATTGTTGCTGGCTGCTGCTGCTGGCTGCTGCTGCTGCTGCTGCTGGCTGCTGCTGGCTGCTGCTGCTGCGGCTGCTGCTGCTGGCTGCTGCTGCTGCTGCTGGCTGCTGGCTGCTGCTGGCTGCTGCTGCTGCTGCTGCTGGCTGCTGCGGCTGCTGCTGGCTGCTGCTGCTGCTGCTGGCTGCTGCTGCAACTCATTGCTGGGATCTGCAGAAACAAAGACAATGCAAACTACAGAAATGGGCCACTCCTGATCCAAGGCATCTACGACTTGCGCGCGACTTGCGCGCGACTTGCGCGCGACTTGCGCGAAAATTTAGCAATCTTCCGGATTCTTTCGACCATGCGGATGATGATGATGATGATGAATCATCACTGCGTCACTTGCGCTTCACTTGCGCTTTACTTGCGCGGCCCATGTTTGACTTGCGCGGCCGCTCCTGCAACACACTCCTGCCATTCAAATTACAAGCGGCGGTGCAGCTAATTTGATAGGTCCAAAAGACCTGGGATCATGCCTGACATTGACACATACAACGTTTTTTTTCCGACTCTGTAGATGGAAGTGTCAAAAAAAATTAAACAACGCAATGCAGTGCAATGCAGTGCAGGGCAGTACAATGCCATGCAATATGCATGTCTCTACGTCTGTATCTATACATATATATATATATAATTGTATATGTACATATATTCTAAATATGTCATATGTAGCCTGATAGCTGGAAGATAGCAACATTTCGGGGGTAGTATGGTTCCCAAGTGACTTTGGGTCGCCAACGCCACAACAAAATCATTGCCTAAAACGACAAAGACCTCGCAACACTGCAAACATTGCAAGCGTTTCGGTCTCCAAGAATTGGCATTTGGTCCTCAAGATTAGTTGTATGAGCGCTTACAAGGCGGCGGGGCAATCTCAAGCCTGGCAGATGTCATTCCGCGGAGCAATCCGATTTTCAAGCACGGCATCCTCCCCCCACCCTCCCTGCAGTGTATTCTCTATGCTCGATAGTGCAAGTGAGCAAGAAAAACCCACCTACATACGGTTCCCATGTGGGAAACACGTATTGTAGACCCTTTTTCGCTGGTTTGGAAACCCGCCCCAACCATTCAGCTTCCCTCTGGAGGTTCGGGCGTGGTTTCCAAAGCCCAAACCGCCGAGATCCGCCCATCCACCAATTGGGCGTAGCCAATCCAACAATCAGAAAACCGGGCGAAACCAAAACGCTGGCTTCAGAGTCCCTCTCAAGAGATGCCCAGGGGGAACTCTTTCAACCCGTCGGGTCAATTAGTTGCGCGCCTCTCACCCCTCCCCGCCTCTGTATCCATGGCCCACGGCCTCGAAATCCGGCGCGTCGGCCCCGATTGCGTGGTCCCGTTCTTTCTGGTCAAAGGCGTGGCGAGTTGAGATTTTTGTGACTTACACCGCGCGACAAGCGCTCGCCGTTGTGGACATCCAAGAATTACCGCACCTTTGCCCTGGTATCCAACACCACCATCTTGCAGTGTCCAAATGCTTGGCGCGATCCGCGCAAAGCGCATCGCGCATATGAAGCGATGCAGCGTCCCAATAGGAAGGTTTGTAGGCAAAAGCCAGCAGGCACAAACGCTGCACGAAGAATTGCCACTTGGCAACCCTTCCCGATGCAAGGTACCCACAAAGTCCACCATCCCAGCTGCCGCTATTTGGTGCTAGCGCATGCTCCCGTCATTTTGTTCCACCGTCTCTCGTGTTGTTTTTTCCACTTTCCTTGCTGTTGGTAGGGCGGAGCACCTTGAGCGAAAGTAGTGTTCAGGTTGGGTTGTGTACGGGTTTCAAGGTAGGTTCGAGGTAGGCTTAGATTAAATTAAAGATAGATTTAGGGTGGGTGTTTTATCGTTGGTTTAGGGGTTATTTGTGGGGTGGTTTTGCTTGGTTTAGGGTGTCTTGGGTTGGTTTTCAGGGTGGGTTTAGGGTGGGCTCAGGGGTGGTTGAGGGCGGCTTTAAGATGTGTTCAGAGTTGCTTTAGGGTGGGCTTTGGGCAGTTTAGGGTTGGTTTAGGGTGGTTTCAGATGGAGCTTGGGTTGGTAGGGTTGGTTTAGTTGAGGAAAAAGGCGGGGTTAGCGGGGTTTGGGATGTTTAGGGTGGGTTCAGGTTGGGTTAGGGTTTATGGGGCTCGAGGCAAGTTCAAGGTGGTTCAGGGCAGGTTTAGAGTAGGTTTGGGGTGTGCTTGGGGAACGTTCAGGGTGGGCTTAGTGTGGGGCTTCGGGTAGGTTTCGGGTGGGTTCAGGGTAGATCTAAGATGGCTTCAGGGTAGGTGTAGGGTATACGGGGTGTTTCAGGGTGCTTGCTTGCATGCTTGTTTCTTGCTTGCTTCCTTCCTTGCTTCCTTCCTTGCTTCCTTGCTTGCTTGCTTGCTTGCTTCCTTCATTGCTTCCTAGCTTCCTTGCTTGCTTGCTTGCTTCCTTGCGTTCTTCCTTGCTTCCTTCCTTGCTTACTTCCTTGCTTCCTTGCTTCCTTGCTTGCTTGCTTCCTTCATTGCTTCCTAGCTTCCTAGCTTCCTTGCTTGCTTGCTTGCTTCCTTGCTTGCTTCCTTGCTTGCTTGCTTGTTCGAAAATGAAGGGGGCAAAAAATCGCGGGGAAAAATGGAAATCAATCCCGAGAAAGAAAAAAAGAAGCTCACCAGCTATTTGCTTCCCCGGCAAAATCGCAGCCAGGAGCCTTCATGAACATCATTCAACTTTGGGAGAGGCATGATCCAACATATGCCAGTATGGGATGTGTCTGGCTCTGGGTCTCTCAGGTGTTCAAGATGGGGCCCCGTGGAAAACAAAAGGTGAAACCAGTAAAGGGACAATGTCAAAGGGCTGGATGGCCACAATCCTAGTCAGCACATGGTACACCCTTGGGCCCCGACTTCAAGAAGTCGAGTCTGTTGGGGCTTCGCTCCTAGCCAGCGCAACATGTCCGGTCTTTGCCAAACCATGGGAAGAAGTCGTAGACCCTCTTCCCGTCAATATCAGCAAGGCTTGGCTTGGAGCACCAAAAGCAAGCGCAACCCCGTAGTTTTGCTGTCCGGTCGCTGCCAAAGGATTTGTCTGGAGAAATCCCAGACCAAAAGAGCTACTCAAGCATCCACTGGAATGAGTATGACTCAAAACAAGGGACCCCTCCAGATGTGTGGTGTCTTGGTTCCTCTCTTCAAACCAGGCAGCAAAAGGACACGCTTTGCACATACACACACTCCGCCGAATTGGGCAACCACTGGCTTGACCTGGCCAGTCAGCCTGATGATTCGCATCTCCCGAAGCCCCGAACTGGCCACGAGTTGTTTGCTCGCGCAGGAGCAAACCACAGGTCTCCTCTGGCTGGGAGCTGCTGGCAGAAGAACTGGAGGAAGACCTCAGAATCCCAAAGGGCGGCAAATAGTAGGCCACAGCCCTGCTTCTAAAATCTCCCAGTTCTTCTGTTGCAGTTGTTGCCAGAGGGAACATGGACTTTGTAACCATCGTTTTGTCGCCATATGAGCCGCGGTTTCCGAGGATCCCTGCCCCTCAGCGGATCTCGTCCAGGACCTTGGGTAAAGGCTCGCAAGTCGGTGGATCTCTGCCC
Source organism: Effrenium voratum (assembly GCA_963377175.1). Classification (NCBI taxonomy): domain Eukaryota; class Dinophyceae; order Suessiales; family Symbiodiniaceae; genus Effrenium; species Effrenium voratum. The sequence continues at coordinate 276,916 of CAUJNA010003363.1, forward strand.
ATGGTAAAGCATGGCCCGCGCGGCGCAAAGGTAGGCCCTTGTAACGCTTCCCGCGAGCGAGGGCAATTGAGGTTGATGGGAAGCACTCCTGACCAGAAGCCTCTGCCACTTGAGGTCAATGTTCTTCGGATGGCGTCCTATTGGCCGGCCAATAGGAAGTTCTTAGGGGACTCAGCTCAGTGTCCAAGGCCCCAGCTCAAGGCCCGTTGCCTTGGATGGCAATGCTGGATATGTTTCTCTTCACTGGCTGGGTCTTGTCTACCCACTTCACCCAAATGGCTGCGGGTCAAGAATGGGTACCCAAAAGGGAACCCTGGTAAATGGAACCAAGGACTAAACCCTGGTGGATAAATTTTGACCCATACCCAAATGGGTAGATGTTCTTAGCCAAGATCTACCACTTACCAAGTGGTTAAGTACTCTTCAGCTATCCCCAGCCCGTGTCTGAGCCTGGGCTTTGCGTGGGGGCTCGGAGTGCTACAGGATTTCTGCTTCTCACTGAGTCCCTTTGGATTATGGCGCTCCAGCCCTCGACGTTGAAACCAGGCAGCCGAAGTACTCAAAATCAGGGGCCCTTCGGATGGGACACTTTGCCCCCTTGGAGCCCACTGAGCCACTGACCTTCCAGAGCCATGTGCTGATGGCCGTAATGCTGGCAGATCGATGCCTGGCACAAGGAGCCGGCCTAAGCAGACTTAGCCGGGGTCTTCTATGGGTGGTTTCCCTTTGGTGTTTTCAGACCATCCGAACAGGGGAGCCCTAGCAGGATTCCATTGCCCTCATCCTGTGGATGTACGACCGCTGGCCCCCAGTCCCTGTGTCGTCCACAAGTGGCACTTGCAGTGCGCGGAGCCTTCTCCAGGAGGGAGAGAGGCAAACTCGATGACCTGCGACACGAAAAGGCCCTTCACGCTCGTGTCATGTCACAGTCAAACCCTCCTTCGCATGCAGTTCCCTTTGACAACAGAGAAGGGTGATGGTTTCCTTGAGAACACAATTCTGTCCTGGTTGCCTGGAATGTTCAGCCACGTAATATGTGAGTACCGGCCATGTCGCAAACACAAGGAGCAGTTGGGACAAACCAAGTAAGGTCATGTCTCAAAGTTCCATGGGGGTCGAGGCAGGATTGCCTTCATCCCATCAAGATATTTCGCAAGCGGTGCCTATTTTACCACTGGAAACTCCCTTCCATCTTTTCTCACCTACTTCGGTTCCCATCAAAAAAGCAAACAAAAAACAAAGCAAGAACGTACCCTCCACACAAGGGACACGTCCGGCTATCCCTTGAAACCTCCTGGGCCTCGCCCGGCTGAGCTGTAGCTGAACGCTGTTCGCTCGAGCCAGCTGCGCGGAAAGCACGGATCGGCGTCGCGGCGGGGCTTGGCGTTGCGGGGGCCGGAACAGACTCGCAAAGCCCCACTCGGTCCAGGGCGACGCAATTGAATGCCCAGGGCTCTCCAAAGGGCAATGTTTGTCCAAGAATCATAGTGGACAGGCCTTGTCAAGAGGATTGTAGGCTTGCCAAACCCTTCTGTCAGCTTCCAGCATTGTTGGAAAAACAGTACCCCTAGCTGAAATTCCTAGGGCCACCAGTTTAAGAAAAACCTGCTGTGATCATCCAGCAGAACAAAGTTTACTGGATTTAGGATTTGTGCCCTGTTTCAGTCACAACAAGGCACAGCTGCAGAAAAAAACGACTGCAACAAAGATTGTGCTGACATGGGAGGGCTTGCGCTGTGCAGTGGGTCAAGTGCCAGGGGCTCATGAGTCGCGAGTTCCCTAAAGCTGCGAAATAGAGGAAGCTCTCTCAGATCCAAAGCCATCTATGCGGGAATCCTTGCCTACCCATTTGCTGCCCATGCATTCACTTTGAAGCATCCGACACTTGGACTCAACCCCAACCAAGAATGGTGCCTGTGGCCAATAGTCCACCAAATGTTGGAAGGGTGTACCAGTGACCCAAGTGACCTGAGCAGGGCCACTCTAGCAGCTTGTTGCCTGATGGTTGCCGAATGGACCCCGGGTCTACCAGAACGCACGGATATATACCAGAATGTTCATGGCCCCTGGCCTTAGTCATATCCGGTGCTCCGCGCATGGACCCTACCCCACAGCGCCTCTCCAAGGTCCATCAGCTTTTCCCGGTTACGAAATCTGCTCCCCTGCTTTAACAAAAAAAACTTTTAGTGGTTTAATGGAAAACCCAGTAGTTGGCAAAAAGCTAAAGTCCTAACATCCCTTGGCAAACTGCACCAAAGTTTTGAGCACCGCCCACGTGGCCGTCAGCGGGTTCTGCGTTCACGGACCGCGCGCGCAAAACCTAAGCCGCTCGGCCTTGACTTCGGAGCCAGCGGCCCGCCTTAAAACGCCCAGCCTCATGTCAAACAGCCTTGGTATTTGGAAACCGCATTGCAAAGACATTTCAAGCGCGGAACTGGAGACGGCATCTCAAAACAACAGTTTTTGAGCAAAGGAAAAGGACACCGCCCACTTCTAGAAGTCTCCGGTTTCAGCGAAACACTCCTTGAGGGAATCTTTGAAAGGTCGTCATAGGTGCCTCAACGTGCGATCCGCACGTGTCCCAGAGGTCTGACTGACTGTGGTGCGTGCACCGGCGATGTGACACGAGATATTCACCAGCTCCTGTGAGACAAGGCAGGTCCTGCATCTTGCAGGTCCCATCCTGCACCCCTTTAGCGAAGTGTCCAGAGTTGGGCAGAGACCGACGGCGTGCCATTATGAAACCCACATGGATACGAAGCCAACCAGGGCTGAAACACTTCTCGGGGGGCGGGGGGGGGTCTTTGACCAAAATCCGCACTCTTCTCCTGTTGACTGGTTTCAAAATGTGCACCTCGGTTTCATCGGTGCTCCAAATTTGGGGGGCCGAACAAAGCCTGGATCGAAATCAACTTCAAGCGTCGGGAAACCTATCTTAAAAACCACAAGGCTTGGTCGCAACTCATCTGCAAATTCGGTCTCTGTGAGTCTCGGGGCTGTGGCTTCCTATGTTTTCCTATGCTTTCCTACAGTTGCTATGGTTTCTTACCGTTCCGTCCGTGCTGTTGCCAAAATGGGTGGGTGGTGTTCGCCCAATCTGCCCCACTAAAGAGGAGGGCTGCTTCTTGCAGCTCACTCACCTGGCGCCAAAGGGGTGCCCGCGAGACTTCCATTCGATGAGGTCCCTGGATTTTCATTGGGGACCCTTTGGTGGTGGACATCAGAATTCGGTGGGGATTCATGTCCACCAATCACTTTTGAGGTGGTTCCCTAGTAAGAATCATAGCCGACTGATTCCCTAGAAGCATCACCCCCACCAAAGATTCCCTTTAAACGGGCCTGGGCGATGTATCGCTTTGAGTGCAAAGAAAGCGCTCGGCAAAGTGAAGCGATGAAGTGGGGGAGCGGCTATGGAGTGATTGGTCATAGAACTTCGAGTTGCCATAACGAGCATAACGTCTCAACGTCACAGCCACGTACATGACGATTAGTGTTTTTTTCCACTGATCCGAGATGTCTCGAAACTTTGGGAATTCGGGAACTACAACATATCATTCCATCGAATGCATCGATTGAATTTCCTTGATCCCCGTGCAAACTTGCGTCAAACCATGGCAGGCGAGCCTGGCCTGAGCCAGTGGTGTAATTGCTGGCCTTGCGGACGCTGGCGGACCTGGGGACGGCGACCTCAGAGTTCGCTATCTACTGTGCCGATATGTGAAAACTGGAGATGGCTTCAACAGGAAGCCAAAGGTGGTTTGGCACGTGTTAGTCTGAAACTGGCCAAACGCATTTCGCACTCGCGATCGGCATCATTGGCAAACACCTCTCTCCTCTGCCCATTCTTGGCCGCCGCTAAGTGCACGATAATATTTCAATGAAATAAATCCATCTAATTGTTGCCCCAGATTATCATTGAAACACGGCAGCCAGCACCATTGGGATATGGGCATGCGTTTCTCTGTGGCTTCTTTTGAAGAGAAAAACACCCGTTTTCTGCCCCATTTGGAGACAACCCCATACATGGTCGAGACATTCATGACGGCAATGAGAGAATCCCAGGCAAACTTGTTACCGCTTTCTCAGCAAAGAACCCGCAACAAGTGCTTTCAGCCTGCCACTTCATCTGACATGAGGGATTCAATTCCTGGGGGACTCTCGAAATGTTCCCTGATTTTCCGGTGAAAAACCACCCGGTTTCCAGCTAAACCAGGGAACCCTTTGCCCAAGGAACCCCCGGCCCAACATCCATCCCAAGCCACTGGTTCCGGTGAGCCGAGGCACGTCAGGTGGTCTACACCTGCCAGCGTGGAGAGCCGCGCGATCCGATTTTTCGTGTTGTTTTTTTTGCGGATCCTGGATGTAAGACGAATGCCACAAGAGCGCTAAAAAGCACCGAGGAAAAAACCGCAAAAGGAAAGACAGGTCCAAGCCGTTTTCTATCTGGAGCCACAAAATCATGGTGGTACACTTGTCCTCCCTCTAGAATGACTGTAACCGGGTATCCTCGACAGAATAGACACCCAAATGAGAAGGACGGGCTGCAAAGCCCTCGCTGCCTAAGTGGTTGAGCACAAATTCTGGAACGTGTTGGTTCTTACTCAAAGTATCCTCCCAAAAGTATCAAGCAATCAGGAGCTTGGGAAGAGAGTTGCTAATCCTGCGATGTAAGGATGGGTCCCTCATCCTTTTTCCTCAATCAAATCCGCGTCGGGAAACTGGGCAAGCGCCCATGCGACACCCTCCCAGGTTTTGTGTGCATCAACCAGTCTTGGTACACCTGTCAACTGAGCAGAAAGCTTCCACTGAGCATTCTGTGTCATCCCGGCACGCATTCCTGCCACAGTACTGCTATCTGCTATTCAATTCGATCTTATGGCTACAGCTCGCCTACCTGAAAGGTCCCACACAATTGCAACAGTTGGCATCATCCCCAGTTGGAACGTGACCAGTGGCCTGACATCTTGAATCTTGACACATGCACGAGCCTTCGCTCCCGCAAGCGCGCGGCGATCTGCCAAACAGCTTCTCGTGGCGTGCCTCGCGCGCTTGAGTCAGGCGTCAGGCACTGAGTTGTGGATGCAGTGTGGCTCTGAAATTCCTGGCGCAAGCGAAAGGAAAAAAATCCTCAGCTGGGAAGCCCAAAGAAACCCTGGCTAAAAATGAATCTGGTCATCGACTAAAGGCCCGGAGCAAGGAGCAACCCGGTAGCAACAAGGGAGCCATTTCTTTTCATCATGTTTTAGGGGTCCCTGCCCCCAACGCACACGCACACACACACACCGGCCGAACAAAATGGAAGGAAACCTAGGGGCCCTCGTTTTTTTGTCCGGCGTCGGCCTGGCGCCGGCTTCGCCCTGGGCGTGGAAGCCGCGGAGCCGCCCGTCTCCGAGAAGCTGCGGCAGAAGCGGCCTGGCGCGGGGCAGTTGCGGGGCTTGGGGGGGGGGAGGGGTCGGGGGTGGGGGGGGTGGGGGTGGGGGGCGGGGGTGGCGGGGGTGGCGGGGGGCTTTGAGAGCAGCAAAGCGAAAAGGGGGGACGGGGCGACAGGGGTGGGCAAAGCCAAAGGGTTGCTGGGCAAATCGATCTGTAGAAGTGTATGCTAGTGTATGCTTCCCCTGAGTTCTGTGAAGTTGTTCCTTTGAAAGAAGACGTTGCAAAATGTGCTGCAAAAGGCGGTGACCCTTGCTTCGAAGCCGACGCTGCCTAGAATACTTGCTGACAGACCTTACTGCAATTACCAGCTAACGCCTGACCTCCATCCACATCAGACACCCAAACTGCCAATAGAGGGTGAGCTGATTCTGGCCATCAACGTTCTCTCAACAAAAGCCACTGCACGAGACGGGCGAAACTCATGAGATGTACCGGTAAAATGGATGTTTCTCAGGCGTTCGGTGTCCTTTGCCCGTCCTTTGAGATGAACCAAGCTCCCCTTCAGATTGACCAAAGGGCCACAGCGCAGACCTCACCGAGATACTCCCGACAGCTTCAAAAGGGAATCAACCTAACGAGAGTCGGACAGAGATGACAGGAGACTTGGACAGGCTTCCCACTCCTGCCTCGGCAGCTCACAGGTCGGGCTGGCAAGCTCCTGGCTTGGGGCAGCACACGAAAACCCGGCTGCTTGGCTTGGGGGAGCACAGGTGCGAATCTTGATTTGGGACCGGGCGTCATGTAAGGATTTAGGTCGAGCCGCTTTGGCGGAATTCCGGATCAAAGTTCACTTCCATATTGACATGGAACCTTGGGCACTGCCATTTTAAGGCCGGCTTCACTGGAAGCAACGGGCGACTGATCGTCAGGGCAAGAGGCCACGTTGAGCTTGACTCAAGGAGCCAATAACGCAGAAACGTGGCGATTTCTCCCACTCAAGGCATGTTCTGATCTAATTTCGCACGTGTGCTTGGGATTCTTTGGCTGTTCCAACTGGTCTGAACTTCTCCGACTCTGCCTTGCCTCGCGGAGTTTATGGAGGTCACCGATGCGTTCAAATCCTCGGGCGTGCGCATGGCGCAGGAGTGACGTGAAGCATTGGTGGAGCACATGTTTGGTTTCACCTTTGGCATCAAAGTATGAGATCAGTGCTTGCAAATGCAAACATCCAAATATCCAGCAGCACAACGACGCGTGCAAAAACTCAGAAATCCGCTGGTCTCATGTCTGCAGTTTCACGTCGTTACAAACCGCCTACAAAAACGGTTCATCTTTGGTAACGAATGAATGCCTGCCCTTGCAACTAGGTTGGCTTCATTGTGTGGCAGCTGTCAAAGCGTCTCATTTCTGGGAGAAGAACGGTGCCTCCCAACGTCTCAATTCCGGACCATTCCGCCTCAACGTGGATGGTAAACTCAAAGCCTGCATGCAACATGCTTCATTTATCCTTGGTACACTCTTGCGAGTGGTCCTTGACTTCCCCCTGCAACATCTTCGTAAGGGCAAAAGCCACCTCGCGCCAGTCACCAATGAAACCCGATCCGATGGGGATACACCACTTCCAACTGGTGCTGGGTGAATCTGCCAGCTTTGAAACCCCAAAAGCTGGTTGGTCTTGCGGAGGCCCGTTGGATTCTCCCGGAGAGGAGAACCGCCACCCCGTCCCCCCGGTCCCCCCCCCAAATCGATCGTGGGCCCCACATTCTCCCGCGCCGCGTGGATCTCCCTCCGCAGCTCCGCCACGGCCTCCGCCCAGGGGCCCCAAGGGGGCAAGCTGAGAGACGGAGACTGCCCCGCGGGTGTTTGGGGCACCAGGGCGTTTCCCTTCTCGCAAGTATGGCAAATTTTGAAGCATGATCATGGCACCAGGTGGAGCTTTCGGAGCGTTCCCTTATTGCAAAGATTTGCGGCATGATGGCCGAAAAAAGAAAAGGGGAGGTCGTGTAAGGCTCCAAGAACTTCTCCGAGATCAACTTCTGCCTCGCTTGCTCGGCTTTCCCGCCGCATTCACGCGCGCCTGCCGCTTGATGGCCCGCAGCTGCCTGACCTGCTCCGGAGATTGCCAGTACAGGCGCCTCACCGGCGTGATGGGCCGCCTGCCGGGCGCGCAGCTTCAAGCGAACGCCCATCCACCGCAGGTCCAATTGGAGCCACCGCTACGCAGCATGCCCCAAAGCGCCAAAAGCAAAGAACTCTACTGCGCCACAACATGTGCAGTAGTGGTTTTTGTGTGTCCCAGTGCATGGGTTCCGAGACAGTGCCGTGTTTGCAGCTTCAAAAAACGCGAGCTTGCCATTTCCAAGGCAATTGGTTGGCAATTATTTGGGTTTTAACATTAGGGGGGCCTCCAAAACTGATGGTTTCAAGGTGAGCACACTGAGAAGTCGCCAGAAATGTCAAATCTTGCCAGAACCGGGGACGTTCTTTAAGATTCTTGGAGAACAAGTGCGGACACCAATGCGAAGAGCCCCCAGTCAGCTTTGACATAGGGGACAATCATCAATTTTGGAAGGAAACAAACGAGGAAACTCGCCACTGGCACCACTTCCTTCAAATCGCCCAGCGCCGCGCGCGCACGTTCTGCCGGCGCCTCTCACGTGGCCGCTGCGGGGCCTGCGGGGCCTGCGGGGCCTGCGGGGCCTGCGGGCCCGGGCTGGCTCGTCCTGAGCCGGGCAGCTGGTGCGTGGAGGTCTTTTAAGGGGGCCAGCTCCATGCGTCAAACACGTTCCTCCTTTTGGCTTTAAGGGGGTTAGACCAGGAGATGAGTGGGTCAACCGGTCAATCCCCATGCAACATAGCATTGTCGGGACAAAAACAGATGAAGCAACATGGGGAGACAGTTGATTCTCCACTGTTGGGACTGGCAGCGTGACTGGCAGTGCCACGACTCCTAGGATGGGGGGATGGTCCATGGAAAAGACGAAATCCTGCACGCCCTTGTCGACTGCTCAAAGTCGATTGCCATCCCTCGAAAGCCCAAGAACCACATCCCAAAATAGCCACTTCACAAAGCTTTGACCCACAAAGGGCTAGGCTGCCGGGCCGGTGGCCACGCCATCAGCCTAGCCAAGTCACCAGCTGTCGCAGGGTTGGGAGGCTTTTCTTCAACCGACCAACACAAACACACACCAAAAAAAAGCAAGTACGTGCGTCGCACCTGGGGCGGGCACCCTGTTTTCTGTTCTGGGTTTGACAGGAGGCACCAAAAGGCGCTGCCGACTCGTATGCAGCCAGCCAGTCTTGATCGCCACGTCTCTGACAAAACGAATCGCGGATTGAGGTCCTCGCCTTTCCAGCGTCAGAGCCTTGCAAGGAGCTCGATCCAAGCATTGCGCAACCCGAAAAAGCCATTGGGGCCCCGAAATTCTTTTTTGGTATTATTATCATCATCATCATCATCATTATTATTATTGTTATATCTTTTTTATTAAAAAAATGCCAAGCCCCTTAGGGATTGGTCCATGCTGAGGAGCCCTTGACAATTGGCCATGGGTCAAAATCCAAATCGTACCCCCAGTGAACATCCCAATCCCCAAAATAAACTAGAATGGGTGGTGAATTCACCTACCCCAACATGGGATCCCACTCGTTTTGACCCACAGCCGCCTGCTGGAAGCTGGACTCCAGGACCCGCGTTCCAGGGAGGCACCGTGCTGCGCTTCTGTCCTCAAGCCGCCAACCCCGCACCCCCCGAACCAATGAACGAAGTCCTGCAGCCGCTGGTAGGTACTTGTACTTTGACCCACTACTCCCGGGGGTTCATCCACAGGCGCCAAATTTCGGCCACGGTATGTCAGTGGCCCGCCGACTTGGGGCCAGCATCCCAAAGCCTTCCGCTAAAGCCGAGGCTCTGAAAGCCGCCGCCGTCTTTGGGCGCGGCTCTGGCTTGGGCTTCGAAACCTTGGGTTTGCACCTGGCGTGAGGAAAAACGACCAAAGTCCATCCCTCGTAAGTTGCCAATGAATGGGGAACCTCTTTTCTTGTCCCTCCAAACTAGTTTGGAGGGTCAAAAAGAAGGGTTTGGAGGGTGACAAAAAAGGGGAGCCCCTAATGAATCAGTGGATACATTGTAAGCTTGAGAGCCGAATTCACTGGTCGACCGAAAAACGCTCGCCTGCAAGCAACCTGATCAACTTTTGGATCAAGATGCCTATGGCCGGTCACACTTCATTTTGCTTACGGCTTTTTTGGGTTGTTTGACGCAGACCTGGCTCATCTTAAGACATTCAGAGGCGTCCCTGGCTAATGCCAACTCCCATCCACGCCTTGCACTGCCTTGCCGCGCCGGCAGCGTTGGAATCGGCTCAGATCCTGGCCAACTCCCTGGCCATACCATGCCGATGCCACAAGGAAAGTCCCTGCAAAATCACCCGCACTGTTGACCCCATATTCATCAACCCCAGTTTTTGTTGATAGGGGGGTCCCTGGGTTTAGTGGGGAATCAGACCACTTTTGGAGGGGCCCCGACCCCCCTATTAATAAACATTAAATATGGCCATGGGTCAAAAGCCCGTACCCCCAGTGAACATCCCAATCCCCAAAAATAGGTTCTAAAATGGGTGGTGAATTCACCTACCCCAACTTGGGATCCCATTGGTGTTGACCCACAGCCACATGGGGTCAGCATTCCGAGGTTCCAGTGAGCCCTCCTCGCTCGCTCGACTCCGGGTCCTTGGCCATCCTCACGGCTTGGGCGTCCCTGCAGGCGCTGGCAGGCATTCACCAGCTTCAGCGCCAAAGGGTGCTTCGAGCCGAAGAGAACGATGGCCAACACCAGGCCCTCGCCTCGATTTGGAGAAAGAAGAAAAGAAAACAAATGGCGGGTGATGGGTGATGCGGTCAAAAATTGGAATGGGAACTTTTGGGGTCCCAACATGGGTTCAACCATTGCCATTGTGGACCGGTAACTGCATATCGTGATCTGGTCATGGGTTTTCGGGAGCATAGTGGCCGCCCAGCCCGTTTCGCCTTTGTGCTGCCTTCTCCCCCACCCCCACCACCCCCGACTTTCTCCTTCCTCCTCTCTCGCGTCCCTAGTCCATACTGCCCTCCCCTTCCAGGCGCCCGGGCGCAGAGGCGGCAGCGCCCAAAGCCCATAGACCGGCTGCGAGCTGAGCTGCGCCAGGGCGCAGGCGCCGTGCAACGCGCAGAGCCTGGGGGCGTGGGTCCCGGGATTCGCCCCGTGCGCCTCGCAGAATTGTCCGATATCCTCTCGGCCTGTCGCATCACACGATGCAGCACCTCCAACACAAGGCACCCTCCAGCTGCTTTGCCAGCTGCCTTGGCCTCTTGACTTTTGCATACCCGCTCTGACACTCATATGGAACCCACCAAAAGGTCGTTTGAAGAAGATGATCTTTCTGGCACACCGCCGGGTCTGCGAACCTCCCGCTTCGGCGCTCAGGCGCTTTGGCGCTTCGGCTCGGGTCCCAGCAAGAGGCTTTCCCGCAGCACCAGGCCGGCACCCGGCAGGGTGCAGACCTTGCCCCACTCTCGCCAGGCCTCGCAAGAGTGGCTTGGAGGTGGGAGGGGGACCTGAGTCCCCCCAGGATGCCAACATGCTTCTTCCCTACATTTTCGAGGGGAAGGGAACTCTGCCTAACTATAGGTAGCCTGTTTGTTGGTTTCCTTTACAACATCCAGTTTTAGCCCTTGGCACCAAAGGCTTTGGGAAACGTCAGCTAAACAGGTTGAAGGCTCGTGCATGGGTATTCAGGTGCTTAAAACTCCCGCCCATCAAGTCCTCACTTGCAGGTCAACAGCCATCCATCCTCCGAACAATTTTCCTGACCTCTCAAGTCTCTTCCCAAGGTTCTTCATACATGGTCTGCATCTGAATGGGAACCTACAAGTGGGAGGGGCCGGCTCCCATTGGAAGGGCCGCAGCTTCTTCTCAAACGCTTGACGCTTGATACCCAGCCTTCTTAAGCTTGGCTGCGTGCTTGGCAATGCCAGGTCTTGCCATGCCTTGAAGTGCTTCCTGCCGATCGCCAGCTCTCTTGCGCAACATCAGGTTTCAAGACATGCCCTGTCACTTACATGACTTTGACATGCAAGCAGTGGAATGGCTATTGAACCCTCCCCCAAAATGTCGATCTCATGTAGATGTCCCTATGAACCCACCTCAAAAGGGTACCGAATGAAAACGGCGGCACACAAAAATTGGATCGTCAAACACTATACATTTCGGGTTCCATGTTGATTTGCGGGAGATCTGCTTGTGATTGCTCCTAGCCACAAGGCGATCACCGCTTTGGATGCAGTCCTGCAGGCTCTGGTGGCTTTGGTGGCTCTGGCCCGGCGCCTCCGCCTGAAGTCGACAAGGGCTGGCGCGATGGGAAATGACGACGAGGCGGGGTGTTGGGAATGAACCGGAAGGGGATTCTTTTTTTCGGAAACCACAAGTTGGATGGTTTGTGGGGGCCACTCAACTCTTTCACTCTCATTCTTCCCTCTCGCCTCGCTGTCAATGAGAGTTCATGAAAGAAGAAGCGAGAGAGGAGATGGCCCTTCCCCACCTATCCACTGTTGATGATTGATAGGCTTGGAAGTGGACAGGGAAGGGACAAGGGTTATGTCGCTATCTGTCTATGATATGCCAGGGGAGGCATTCTCATAAAGACAACTTGCGACATCCCCCAGAGATCCCATCTTGAAACAAAGTGCGGATCAAGCATTTGGAGGACACACACAGACACACACACAGACACAGACACAGACACAGACACACAGAGACACAGAGACACAGAGACACAGAGACACAGAGACACAGAGACACAGAGACACAGAGACACAGAGACACAGAGACACAGAGACACAGAGACACAGAGACACAGAGACACAGAGACACAGAGACACAGAGAGACACAGAGACACAGAGACACAGACACAGACACAGAGACACAGAGACACAGAGACACAGAGACACAGAGACACAGAGACACAGAGACACAGAGACACAGAGACACAGAGACACAGAGACACAGAGACACAGAGACACACAGACACACAGACACACAGACACACAGACACACAGACACACAGAGACACAGACACAGACACAGACACACAGACACACAGACACACAGACACACAGACACACAGACACACAGAGACAGACACACAGACACACAGACACAGAGACACAGAGACACAGAGACACAGAGACACAGAGACACAGAGACACAGAGACACAGAGACACAGAGACACAGAGACACAGAGACACAGAGACACAGAGACACAGAGACACAGAGACACAGAGACACAGAGACACAGAGACACAGACACAGAGACACAGAGACACAGAGACACAGAGACACAGAGACACAGAGACACAGAGACACAGAGACACAGAGACACAGAGACACAGAGACACAGAGACACAGAGACACAGAGACACAGAGACACAGAGACACAGAGACACAGAGACACAGAGACACAGAGACACAGAGACACAGAGACACAGAGACACAGAGACACAGAGACACAGAGACACAGAGACACAGAGACACAGAGACACAGAGACACAGACACAGACAGACACACAGACACACAGACACACAGACACACAGACACACAGACACACAGACACACAGACACACAGACACACAGACACACAGACACACAGACACACAGACACACAGACACACAGACACACAGACACACAGACACAGAGACAGAGACACAGAGACACAGAGACACAGAGACACAGAGACACAGAGACACAGAGACACAGAGACACAGAGACACAGAGACACAGAGACACAGAGACACAGAGACACAGAGACACAGAGACACAGAGACACAGACACAGAGACACAGACACACAGACACACAGACACACAGACACACAGACACACAGACACACAGACACACAGACACACAGACACACAGACACACAGACACACAGACACACAGACACACAGACACACAGACACACAGACACACAGACACACAGACACACAGACACACAGACACACAGACACACAGACACACAGACACACAGACACACAGACACACACACACACACAGACACAGACACACAGACACACAGACACACAGACACACAGACACACAGACACACAGACACACAGACACACAGACACACAGACACACAGACACACAGACACACAGACACACAGACACACAGACACACAGACACACAGACACACAGACACACAGACACACACACAGACACACAGACACACAGACACACAGACACACAGACACACAGACACACAGACACACAGACACACAGACACACAGACACACAGACACACAGACACACAGACACACAGACACACACACAGACACACAGACACACAGACACACAGACACACAGACACACAGACACACAGACACACAGACACACAGACACACAGACACACAGACACACAGACACACAGACACACAGACACACAGACACACAGACACACAGACACACAGACACACAGACACACAGACACACAGACACACAGACACACAGACACACAGACACACAGACACACAGACACACAGACACACAGACACACAGACACACAGACACACAGACACACAGACACACAGACACACAGACACACAGACACACAGACACACAGACACACAGACACACAGACACACAGACACACAGACACACAGACACACAGACACACAGACACACAGACACACAGACACACAGACACACAGACACACAGACACACAGACACACAGACACACAGACACACAGACACACAGACACACAGACACACAGACACACAGACACACAGACACACAGACACACACACAGACACACAGACACACAGACACACAGACACACAGACACACAGACACACACACAGACACACAGACACACAGACACACAGACACACAGACACACAGACACACAGACACACAGACACACAGACACACAGACACACAGACACACAGACACACAGACACACAGACACACAGACACACAGACACACAGACACACAGACACACAGACACACAGACACACAGACACACAGACACACAGACACACAGACACACAGACACACACACACACACACACACACACACACACACACACACACACACACACACATCCGTTTGCCCCAGTGCGACACTTGAGCAAAAAGCTTGAAACCCCCATGCAGCTCTGATACGCAGAGGCACCCCTCGGTTCTCAGAACTGTCACTGCAAAAAGCACCTCCTCCAATTCCCTCCTTGCAGGATGTGGTCAAAAAGTGGAGCTGTAAACCCGCCTCCTTCTGTTGCACCTCTCCAAACTCCGGCCAGGGCCACAGCAAGACCTTCAAGGCCAGTCCCAGCAGGTCCGGTGGATGGTGCTTGCATGGGGCCGCCCGGGTTTGCCTTTGAACATCTCGCCCAAATGCCGAAACCCTTCTTCTCAACTTAATCTTCTTTAGCTTAACCATAGAAACCCTTCAAAAAGGTGATGTTCCGTTTACTTTCCCAGCCAGACCCTTTTCAGCGGATGATCGAATGGACGGCCTTTGCCACCAGCAGCGTCCGCACCACAGCGCAGTCCACCTCGTACTCCAGGAGATCCTCCAGCGGGCCCGGTGGGTCCAGCGGCCAAACACGAGCCGACACAGTTGGGTGTACCGAATGGTTACCCCCCAAACGGGCCCAAAAAGTAGAAGGTTCAAGAACTGAGGGAGTGAGCTTGCGAGATTCCCTCCCAACCATGGACATGGGCAAAATGTTGCTTGGAAAGGCACGGCCCAACTCCACTTGCCAGTGACCCGGAAG
Source organism: Effrenium voratum (assembly GCA_963377175.1). Lineage (NCBI taxonomy): Eukaryota > Dinophyceae > Suessiales > Symbiodiniaceae > Effrenium > Effrenium voratum. The sequence continues at coordinate 292,104 of CAUJNA010003363.1, forward strand.
GCAGAAAAGTGGAAAAAAGGGGAAGCCCTTTTCATTGCCTTTCAGCGGGGAAACAAAGAATGAAATTCATCCGCGGGCGCCAAACCTGACAAGAGCTCGGCAGCGCTCCTGGCCAGACTCCTTCCGCACCAGGCCGAAGCGCCCTCGCAGAAACGAGCCCCTTGCACAAATCCCTGTTCAGTGCATCCCATGTTCACTCACTTACCAATTTACCAATCGTGGACGATCGGGAAGCGATTCCCAAACAAAAAGGTCGTCTTCGAAAATCCTCCTGCAGCTTTCATGCTTGTTGGGAGGAGTCACAATGGTGGAACTGAACATGGAGGCTTCCCCAAAAGCAAGAGTAGCTTGGAAGGCCTCCAGCGCCAGCGCCAGAACCCCTTTTGCCCCGCCTAGGCCTCGTAGCTGGGAGCACTGTGCCTGCCGGAATCAGAACGGTCACTTGGCTGGTAGCGTGTTGGTCCCTAGGCTGCCGCGGTTCCTTGGACCAGGATCCAATGAACCGCTTTAGCCAGGTCAACTCATATCTGCGTTCTCTGTGCGCAAGAACTGGCCTAGGAGAAAGGCCCCTTGCAGGTGCCATGCTGGTTTTGGGATGGGAGTGGGTGTGCCTGAAATAATTGTGGCACCCTTTGGCGGGCATCATTTACATGGGGATTTCTGTCCACCATTCCCCCGTTCTGACCAACTTCAACTGAGCTGAATGGACGCGACAAAACATGAACGCCAGCACATGGTCCGCATGTCAGGAAGTACCCTACGCGCCGCTCAAAAGGAGCGGCAAAGGGGAACCCAAGCTCACAAATCCCAGCAAAAGGGAACGCATTGGCCCCAGTTGCGATGTCTAACACACTGCCCGCGCGAAAGCAAGACGATTGCAAGAGAAGCGATCTTTCCGCAAGCACCTCGCCTGACTCTCAATGGTCGCCTGGCGCGGTGTGCCCTTTGAGAGCCAATGCCTTCCATATGCGGGGTTTTTGCGTCGAGTCTATGGGATTACCCAACAAACTACCCACCATGTTTGAGGGTCCCGTATGCGAACATGCAGCTAAGCCCTACATTCCTTGTCTGCTGCTTCAGGAAATCGCGAATCTTGCTTGGTCCGCGCGGAAGAGACCTATCCGGTGACATGCAGTCAGCAGCACGAGCACCAGAGCCCTCCTCTGGGAATTTCCCTCTCTCGCTCTCTGGCGCTCAGCGCTGCGCGTTGCCTCATGCAAACCTCCAGGAATTTACACTTCACAAACGGGAATAAGGAGCTTTATGGGTGAGCTCGCTTTACCCACGATCGGCGAGCTCCGAAGAATTTCCCGCAGTGAGTCACATGGAATATTTGCTGAAGTGTTTGCTTTACGCCGCTGAACTACCTCATGAATGTGCACCGCAAGCTTCCACCATCCTCCCTGGCACTTGTAACCGGAACATGCCGATGGTCGCACTTTCTGTTGCCACGAGAGAAGGAAAAGCTGGCTCTCTTGCCGAGCAGTAGCTGGCGGGTTGCACTGCATTATCCCGGCCGAACAAAGGAGCCGCCAGGCCCGAAGCCTCCCTGCTCAATCCACGGCATATCCCCTAGGATTGACAGCCCTCCCTTTTTACATGAGACCTGGCTGGAGGCTGCCACGTGCTGTCATGTTCAAATCAATCACCTACCTGCTTCACAGACCACTACGTCGACATGGAAAGGGGTAAGAAGTTCAAACCATGTTTTCCATACTTCGACGTCCTCAATTTATGGCCTGCCCTCCGAAATGAGCTCCATCCCGATACAAAAAGGACACCTCACGCGCCTCCAAAAAAAAAAAAAACGCGGCACGCCAAGCCCCCCGCCTCGGCGCCAAGGAGGCTGCCCGGCTCCACGCGCAGGGAACTGGCGTAAACCGTGCGGTCCGGTCGCCGGGAAAGGGGCCTCCGGTTTGGTTGAATCACAGCGGACCTGCGTAAACGCGAATGGCCGCACGTTTTTTTTTTTAAGAAAAACAAGTTTTTGGTGGTTGAATCACCCAGAGATCTGGTCAACGGACATATCCTCAATACTCATGAAAGGGCAAGGGGCTTTGAAAGACTTCCTCTTGACAAAGCCTCTTCCATGATGGTTGAAGATAGGATAAATGAAGGTGCCCGTGCTTGGGTGAGATGGGTTTTCGATTGCACGAGAAGTTGCAATTGAGTCATGTTGACGTGGCTGAGGCCCAGAGAGAGAGACTCGAGGAAACTGCCTGCGGGCATCTGAGATGTTGGAAAGGGCCACGGGTTGAATCGAGGAAGATGTCGCAGAATTCCATAGATGTGCCACCCTGACAGGAGTTGTCGTTCAAACATGGCATCAAGCTCATTCGAGTCACCTTGTCACCTCATTTGACCGTTTGGCATTTCCTTCACCGGCGCAGATGCACCGGCACGTTGTTTTGGATCCACAGTAACCCAGACCATGGCGGCAGCAGCAGCAGCAGCAGGCGCAATACCAATGAAGCAGCCAGTGCAGTCTGTGCGCGATCGGTAACTGATATGGTCATACTGGACTGCTGATCGGAGCAAAAGGATGCACCGTCAACCGAATCACGTGTTGACCGACCTCCTTCCCCTCTCCGCAAGCCCACTGGCGCCTGCTCATGGTGGAAAGTTTGCGACCTGCACTAAGTCGCTGCTTGAAAGGGGTTGATCAATACAACCAGGTCTACCTGTTGCTACCCTCTTGCAGTTTGTGGCTCAACATAACGCAGCGAAAAGAGGGCTGAAGCATGTGCTTGCACCACAAGAGGGGAACGGCCAGATAGCCATTTTGTGTGCAACCTTGGGGCGCTTTTTAGCAGTGCTTCTACATGAAAGCTGAAAGCTCAGCGAAACCTTTGCCGTTCGGGTATGTGTCAAAAGAAGGACCCTTCAAATAGTTGCTTCATGTAGCTCCCTTTTGAAAGCATTCCAGCTAGTGTCCCTAACCATAACCCGGGACCTCAACCGACTCTGCGCCCAACCCATCCAGGAGCCCGGGCCGACATCCGACGGCACCTTGGCCAGCCCCAAGTGCTCCATGTGTGAATTGTGCCCATGAAGATTATGTGACGTCGTGTGATGTGGCGTGGCGCTGTGTGATGTGATGTCATGTCATGCTGTGTGAACGCTCTGCTAGCTTATGCTATGCTATGCTATACTATGCGGTGTGGTGTGGTGTGGTGTGGTGCGGTGTGATACTATGTCATGTCATGTCATTGAGTCATGTCACGTCACACCATGTCATTGTAATATGTCATGTGATGTTCTGTGATGTCGTGTGATGTTGTGTGATGTCATGCGACGTCCTGTGATGTTATGTGGCGTGATGTGATGTCATGTGCTGCTACGACACGGGAGTGATCACAGGATGTGATGTGATGTGATGTCACAATATGCCATGTCTCTGCATCTTGCGTCACGTACGCGTGCGTTGGCCGTTGACTGAGCAGCGGCATTGTATTTGGTTGAGTTGCTTACGCGTAGAGCTAGTTTGCTCGCTTGTTAAAAGGTTGTTTAGAGAGTTGCGTTTGCAGAGTTGCTCGATCATCATCATTGGTGTGGGTCAGATTTACCTGGCTTTGGGAGTCACTTCGGCGTGCTGGATCAGCTTCAACGGAACTATTGTGCCAATGATAATGGGATGTTGAAGAGAAGTTTGTCTTTACTTGGGGAACAATGAATGTAAAAAAATGCCCAGCCGCTCTTAGCAAACACAAACCACATCACCAGTGAGGAAGTTGAGAAAACTGACCCCTTTCTGCAACCCTGGTGTCATTGTCATTATATAAAAGGGTCCCCAAGAAGGATCACCATTTCAACCGCGTGGCTCAACGCATGTGACACCGGATGGCCCCTACCTGCCCGGCACGCACTGCCGCTGCGCCCTAGCGAGGGGTGTTGCAAGCCCGGGAGTGCCAGTCCCAAACTGGGGAGCTCTGAACCCAAAGCTGTTGCCCAAGGAAATGAACAAAAAATAGAAAAAAAGAAAGAGCAGCGCGTTTTGCGCAAAAACTAGGGGACATGTGCAACCAAATTCCTGCTGCTCTAACTTGTCGCCTTCTTCCAGTCAAAAAAAACTCGAGGGAGCTCTCGCAGAGGTGTCGCTCGAGGACAAAGCATGTTAGTTCGAAGTCAATCATGACCTGGTGAAATGACAATCAAGAAATGGAAGAGGTGTTGCATGAAATTTGGGCAGGGGGGAGGGGTTCTATAGATAAGAAGGGTTTTGCGCGGTTTCCCTTCAAGCACTAACCAAATACAGGCCCACAGTGTTGGGGGGCGCAAGGCTTGGGTAATCCCTACCACAACAAGCAAAAAAACGTGCGTGCCCTCAAACTCAAATGGAAATTGAAGACCGCCAGCAAACAGCTGGTGTTCTTCAGTTTCCCTTTCAACACCATCCAAACAGATTTCCTTTCAAACGCCAAAAACAGAACGGTGAAACTCACTCCACTCATCAGCTCGTGATCTTCCGTGTACTTTACACTCCAGAGGAAGCCAGAAGGATCAGCACTACTGTGGATGGACCTAATCCCGCACCACCTCAGAAACCTTGCTGGAATGATATGATTCCCCCGTAAATACCAACAAACCTTATGTTTGTTCAACCATGGTTTCATTTCGTTTTGCGATGTCTGGATTTCGCGTCACCTTCCGCGGTATGTGGCCCAGACATCTTGAGACAGACCCACTGGCATCCCCCTGTCTCCAAATCTGTCCATCCGTCCTGACCCAGGACGGTGGCCACCGCCGCGCTGGCCGCGCTCTCAGCGGCTTCCACCTGGCAAAGGGTGCTCTGGGAGCCTCAAGAACTTTAAGAAGAACGGTCTTCCAGAGACCGCCTGTCAGGTTCCATGTTGGTGGATGGGAGGGTACCCCTTGGCGAAGGCTTGTAGTTGGCTTGTGGAAGACTGAGTCCAAGCAAGTGGGGGATCCTCCCCTCTCCTCTAGGGTCTAGGGTTGTTCAAAGACAAATTCCGATTCAAAATCTGAAGGGCCTGCCCAAAAATATGGTTTCCCCTTCCATCACCCAAAGGGCCCGGCGAAAAGACCGGGGGCCCGTTCCCCGTTCCCCGCGCAGACTCAGCGCTTCGCCCCGCCTCCTCAAACGCGCGCGGGCACAGGGGCCCCGCGGCGCTGCGGAGAGCGAGGATCGCCTGGCGTCTCAAGAGGCCGTTGGCTGCACCTCTCGGGGGTAGGTTCTCTCAACTTGGTGGTTGCTCTGATGCGTTATAGGTACGTAAAGGTTAAGGGTTGGTTCGGGGTTGGTTTAGGGCTGGTTCGGGTTGGTTCGGGGTTGGTCCAGGGGCTGGTTTTGGGTTGGCTTAGGGTGGGTTGGTGGTTGCTCTGATGCGTTCTAGGTACCCAAATTTGTTAGTGACAAGCATGGCTTGAGATCTTTGTTGTGAGGGATGCTTGGTTGACCTGACTCTAGCCATTGTAAACTGGCCTATGCGAGCAGCCTCGGAAGCGGCTCCGAACCACCCCACCTATCCAGGCAAAGACCCCCATAGCCGCCAGCTGTTGGCAAAAATGCGAGACATGATGAGACCAGAAACCCAGAAAGACGACAAAGAACCGCGGCAACAAGCAGACGGGACCGAACAAGAACAGAAAGAAGAACGAGCCTCTGCCAGGTACGGCACTGCTCGCCCGGGCTCTTTCAGCAGCAGGTGCGTTGCACCTCGCAGGAACACGTGGTTGAAGATCTGGAGAGGTCTCAAAAGGGACCTCACGTTTTTGGTCCAACTTGAAGGCGGGCCTACATGAAACCCATCGTTTGGAGGGGGCACCATTTGCCGCTAGCCATAGAGAATGTCCAAAATTTGCAAAACCCGATCTTGGGATGGGCTTCCAAGGAAACCAACCCCGAGTCTGAGATATCGCGAGTGCGATGGCAATTTTTTGACCCGGCGCGGGTACCAGACATGATGTCGGGGGCTCCAGCTGAACCTTGATAGCCGCTGATGGTCGTTTCAATGGAGGTCGCTCCGCAAGGCGGGAATTCCTGGATTCACCTGCTGCAGCTGCTGGTCGGGGCGGTCTGTTTTGTGGCTGCCCTTTTCAAGGTTTGTTCAAAGGGGAACCAAACGCAGAATCGCCTCGCTTGGGGGTGTCCCCTTGTTGAGACATATATTGCATTTCCAGAATCAGCGGGAAGTGAGTCGCAAGTATTCTGCGTGTCACACCGTGCTTCTGAGCAGATCTCATTCTCTCTCAGGAAGCCAAAGACACCCCCCACAGGGCGCGCGAATCAAATCTCCGGTCTGGAAACATTGGGAGAACCTCGGCCCTGAGGCTTTCGCTGAGGTTCATCAGCACGGCAGGATGCGCCCACTTCGCATGGCCATTGGCAGCCTGCGCCCAACCCCGCGAGAAGCAAACCGGCGCCGATTCTCGGACCCGTCGTTGACCAGTTTTTGGAGGAAATCGAGTTGGACCTTGGAACCAAGAGATCTCTTTGTTTCGGATCTAAAGGCGAGCCACAGAACGGAAGTCATGGTGAATCAAGGTGGAATTCTGAAGATATGGGCCTGTCGTAAGATAGGGAACCCAGTTTAGATGGATGTTTAAAAGGGTCGCAAGGAAACGAACCATTTTAGGGCCCTGCTATTTGAGACACCCCCGTGTCAACAGCGTGCTTTCATTTCACCTGTCTTCATAGCACCCGCGCATGTCTCTGTCAAAATGGGGGAGGGCCCTGCACATGGATGGGGAGGCTTTCGGCTTCAGCAACGCAACCTGAAACCGAGCCCTTCCAACAGGAAGCCGAGCCTTGAATCTCAGCCGCAGGTTTCACAGGTGAATCATGGCTCGCATGCGTGCAGCTGGCCATCAGAATGTGTTGTTTGTTTCCTTTTGGTCTGGTGGTTGGCTCCTATCGTTCCTCGAGTAAAAACCAAAAGTGACCGATCCCGCCCATGCCAAGCGGGTCAGGTCCGAGCCGTCAAATCCACACCCTTCCAAACTCCTTCCAACTAAACTCCCTCCAACCCCACTCCAAGCCCTTCAAACCCCTTCCACCCCACTCCCCCTTTCCCCCCCCCAGCCATGTCCTCAGCTCCCTAGCTGGCCTGCTCCAAGAACCGCAGGGCTGCCCTGGGCTTTCCCCGCAGCAGGTAGTAATTCCCCAGCCCCACGTGGCCCAGGGCCCGCAGGAACCGCCGCGCCGCCGCGCTCTCCGCCCCGAAGGTCTCCTAACCCGAGGCCACCGGACGCTGCGGAAACTCGGGGAGTGAGCCAAGCCATGGCGGTCCTTCCTCGTTGAAAAGTTCCAACCGGTAGCCCAGGGGGTTCCCCGCAGCTGGATTTGATCAACTGGGTGACGAACAAATGTGGAGCATGGCGAAAACGACCCAAGTGTGGAGGCAACTGGGTTCTCGGGCTTGGGAAAACTGCGAGATTGGTCCAAGCACACAAAAAGGTCCATCCGACTCACGTAAAAAGGTTGGCGAAACTATGCGAAACTCTAAAGGGATGTATTTGGGATCTGGCTACAAGCAGCAGCCAGAGGGCTTCGTAAAAAGGATCCAGACGTGGAAGCGGGCCAATGAGTTCTGCGCCGTTGCCCATGCTTGGTGTTGACCCTTACTTGACAGTCAGAAATCTTCCGATCTTTCTTCGCAATTGGCATGTTCCCTCTGCCTTCGCCAACCATGTGTTTGCAAACCCCATGGCTGATGATGTAGATCCGAAAACGAGCCGTGAGTTGTGGTTCAGAAAACCGATGGGTTCTTTTATGTCTCTGGAAAAAATATATTTCCAGTAGTGATAAAATTCTTTTAAAACCAACGAGGGGGAAAAAAAGGAAAGAAAAAAAAAAAGGGAAAAAAACGTCTTACGCAAATGGAAGGACACCAAAGGGTAACCAAAGACAAACCGCCCACTTCAGGAGTTACCCCTTGCGACATCCGCGAACCCAGTCCGCCACGTCTTGGCGCGTCAGGAGTTCCGCAGTGCACCTGGGCAGCAGATGGACGTCCAAGAGGAACCCCGTCTGCTTTTCTTTTGGGGGGGAATACACTTTTTAAAGGTCCTCAGAGCTTGCCAAGGTGTAGAATTGATGCATAAGCTCAGACTTCTGACCGAGTGGCTATATGGAAGCATTGAACCTTCGGTCCAGCCGGAATCAATTGCGTGTGTGTGTGGCATGAAAAGTCAACAGTTCAAACTCGAGCGCCTTGAGAAGTCCACGAGCTAGTTTTGTTCCCCTTTTTGGGTTTCACTCTCCCAAAAACTTGGTCCCATGTCATTCTCATGGCTCCGAATTTAGTAAGGGACCCTTTGGTGGACATCATTCAGGTGGGGATTCATGTCCGCCAATCACTTTTAAGGTGGCTCCCTCATGAAAATTCATGGCCCCGTTCCCGCTTCCTTCGCGCGCAAGTCTCCGCATCCGCGTCCGGGTCTCCGCGCAGCATCTGCAGCGCGTCGCACCAGCTCCCGCCGCTGGCCATGGCATCCAGGGACCAGGCCACGGCCTCAGCTTCGATGAGAACCTGAGAAGGGAACTCTTTTTCTGGCCTCATGATTTTCCCATGATCAAAGTCACCCCTGAAGTGGTGGGCTAAAGGGAAATTGAAACAACCCCATTTACTGACTTTGATGACCCCCAGAAACCGTCAAAATAATGACCCCAGTCTTTGGCTTCGTGGTTCCTTGAGTTTGGCTTGATCTCCTTAAAGCATGACATTTTGAGTGCCGCATGTCGTAGAAAAATAAAATATCCAGGCTCTAAACAATGGCCGGGAACCAGAAAGTTGCAGTTCCACCAGAAATAGATTCTCGTGGGGGATGGTGGGGTTAGTTAGTTAGTTGTTTGCCCATTCCCACCAAAGACAAGCAAGAAATCTCTAGAAACACCAATTGAAAGCCAATCAAACAACCATATGACTGGCATGAACTGGGTCTCAGGAGGCACAGCCACACTGGGATTCGGTTTACATGTCTGAGAGTTGTTGGGCTCAAACCACACGTGGCCGCTGGCGTACAAACAGCCAGCCAAAGGCAAATGCAGTTTGCAAGGGGGATCCCCCTTGCAAGCCGCAGCCAAGCTGCGATTCGGGGGACTGGACAAATTGAACAGTGAAGTACATCTTCTGGGAGCTCGCTTTCATTTGTTGGACCTTGGGGGGCCCTTTGATGAACCCCAAAAAAATATCTGGATCTGTATCCACCAACAGTCTCGGAGATTGTTCCAACATGGTCCAACCATCAAAATCCTAGCCATTTGGCCCGCAAAGCCACCTCCGATGTCAATTGCCCCAGCCGAAGCACAGAGGCTGCCAGGGTCTGCCAGCGCTGCCGGATCTGGTCTTGAGGAATGAGGCCTATGGGCACACGGAACTGTTCCGCACGTGGCCATGGGTCAAAATCCAAATCGTACCCCTCCCAATCCCCACTAAAGCAGGTTCTGAAATGGGTGGTGCACCCCAAAATGGTATTATTGGTTTTAACCCAGCCACATGGACATGGGAAAACTCGTGAGCTACCAGAATCCCAGGATGCTTGGATCTGAGGTGTTGATTAGGAACCCCTTCGGAAGACGCTACCTACGGATGGGGCTTCACGTCCTCCAGCCATTTTAGAGTCTGTTGCCCATTAAAGCTCATAGCCATTTAGATAGATTTGGGGAATGTGGTGAGCCCCCCCCCCCATAAGCTGTCTGAACCAAACCATGACGCCAACTGCCTGGTCCATGCTGAAAGGCGAGAGACTGTCATGCCACAAAAAATCAAATCCACGAGTCATGTCACCCGCTTTCATGCGAACCAAATGAGTCACAATCAAAACCCGGTACACAAATGGCCGACCCAGAACCATGCTTCAAGAACTAAGAAGGCGGATCTCCGCAGCTTTTTTTATGGCAAGGGGACCGTCCCTTACTAACCTATCCACTTACCCGAATCGGATTTGCGCACGTGGCTCAAGTGGGCCAGGCCATCCGCTCGGACTCGCAGACTCGCGGACTCGCCCATCGCCCGGCCTTGCTTTTCGGAGAGACAAAGAGCGGCCTCCAACTCCGCAAGCGTTGCGACCTCGAAGCGGTTGGTCGTAACTTGCCCCCCCACCCCCCCCGAATAGAGGTGTGTCTTGTTTGGACGGTGCGATTGGTTGGGCGGGAAAGGAAGATCAGAAGGAAACCGCCAATTTGTTGGGCTCCCCTATTTTGAGACACACCCAAATATGGTCTGTTTCCTTTTGGAACCAAATGGCCAGGATGGTGTGTTGTGGTTGATTGTTGTTGGTAGGGTAGGTTGCTTGTGGCATAGGGCAAACAAAAATGGACACTGTTGGCACATACCCGCAAAGGTATGTGCCAGAGAGCATTTGAAAGCTTTAAAAGGCATTAGTAGCACCTGAGGCTCTCTACATACCGTACAATGCACTGAAAACAGCAAATCGAACTAAGAACCCTTGAGAGACCAATTGACCAACAGCAATAAGGAACAAAGGGGCGAACTTGAGCGACCCCTCGTCAAGTTTTTTCTGTTGAAAGGGCAGCCTTCGAAGACCAACAAATGCAGGGAGCAACTGGGTAACTTACAAAATCCAATTCTCCCCTGCTTGCGGCCAAAGAGCGGGGTTCTTCTGCCGCAGAAGCGCCTGAAGTCCCGATGCCCTTTCAGCACTAGAGTCTAGTAGGGTTAGCGGCACTGTGTGACGCGAACAACCAGACTCCATAGACCCTGTTGACAGGAACCCTGAATGAGGATGCTTAAACGATAGCGCTTCAAGCTGATGCTAAACCTACTATCACTGCTACTCTGACTCTTATTCATTCTTACTATTCTTACTATACTTACTACTTCTACTTCTCCTTCTCCTTCTACTTATCCTTCTCCTTCTCCTTCTCCTTCTCCTTCTCCTTCTCCTTCTACTTCTACTTCTACTTCTACTTCTACTTCTACTTCCACTTCTTCTTCTACTTCTACTTCTACTTCTACTACGGCTGCTACTACTACTACTACGACTACAACTACGACTACCACTAGTACTAGTACTACTACCACCACCACCACCACGATGACAACCACAACAACAACAACAACAACAACAACAACAACAACAACAACAACAACAACAACAACAACAACAACAACAACGACAACAGCAGCAGCAACAGCAGCAGCAGCAACAACAACTACTACTACTAGTACTACTACTACCACCACTACTGCTACTGCTGCTGCAACTGGTGCTGCTACCGCTACTGCTACTGCTACTGCTACTGCGAGTACTGCTGCAGGCTGCTACTACTACTACTACTACTACTGCTAGTACTACTAGCACTACTACTACTACTACTACTACTACTACTACGACTACTACTACTACTACTACTACTACGACTACTACTAGTACTACTACTACTACTACTACTACTACTACTACTACTACTACTACTACTACTACTACTAGTGCTACTACTACTGCTACTACTATTACTCCTCCTCCTCCTCCTGCTGCTGCTGCTGCTCTCCTGCTACCACCACCACCACCACCACCACCACCACCACCACCACCACCACGACTACGAAGACAACGACAATGACGATGACGATGACGATGACTACTATTATTCCTATTGCTATTACTGCTACTGTTGCTCTTACTTCTGCTGCTACTATGACTATTACTTTTGCTACTGCTGTCTGAACACTACCACAACAAAACGATAGGGGGCCAGCCCAGACCGATGCCAATCGATACCTGACAACTTGGTCCGTTGCTCCGGTGTCTGTACCCCAACTTGATATCAACATCATAAGGCCCATTCAGTCGAACGTTCGGTCCTCAATCCTTAGCCTTGCTCTGTCCAACCAATTAAGGAGAGCAGATTTAGCCTGACAGACCGTACGATGACTGAGCCCTTCTTCCACCGCAATCGATGTAGATCCCGTAGGCGGGTCGCTGTCTAAAAGCTACAGCCCGCTCACATCAGTGAGGGCCGCTATCTGGAAACGCCCTCCGGGAAAATTCTGTGGGGCGCAACCGCCCGGCAGAAGGCGCCGCCAGCTAAGCGAGAGGACACCTTGGGTGCCTCGAACTATAGCTGCGTGGATCGCAGCGCTGGGCAATGCACACGCCGCCCGATGACAGCAGGCCTCCGGCAAATGACCTTCAAGGACACCGATGTGTCATTCTGAGTGCCAAAAAACAGGGCGTGGCCAGCTCTGGTTTAAAAAGGCTTACACTACTCGTGATGGACCAACCTCCTTAGGGTCTCTTTGTCTCGCCGTCCAAATTTTGCAAAAACTGTGGCTTCCGTTCGCCGGAGAGTCTGCAAGATCAGTGAGAGCCCACTGTTGGAAAAAGTGGCCAGGGCTGGTCTGCCATAAGCTCCGCAGTGTTGCTGCTGTGCATTGGTTGTGGCTTCATTTCAGCATCGTTCGAACTGGAAAAGGACAGCAACATCACAGCAAGACTAGCACAGCGTCGCAGAACAGCCAACCGCCTTCACACACGAATTGCCTTGCCTTGCAAAAATTATCAACGCTGTCGCCAGACACGCATAGCCAGCCCATCTCGACTTGGAAGCAAGTGGGACGTGATTCAACGTTAGCCACTGGCTCAAGTTGACCTTCGAGGGACCTTCTTGCTGCCTCAGCCCAATTTGCCATCGGTAAGATCGGCAGAAATCGAGCAAATGTTGTTTGTTGGTGTCCGTTGTGCAACGGTCTAACCTGCTCCACTTCATGGAAGCTGTCCTGTTGCTCCAACCCTGGGTGTTTTCGAACAACCAAATGGGCCAGCTGCAACAAATGCAAAGCATCTTTACGCAACGTGCCTCTCCCAGCTTCCTAAGTTACTTCAGCAACAAGCCAGGGTCTGGCGAAAGCTTTCGGCGAAAAAACACCACATGTGTAGCTCAAACTTCTTGAATCACACCATCCAAGGCCCTCCAGGGACGACCAAGTGTATGCCGCGGGCCTGGCAGTCGAAAGAAGCCTTTCCCTCTCTCTCGCTCTCAGTACATGCCCCTGGAGTCGGCACTCCTGATATACCCATAGCCGTTCATTGCCAAACGCATACCTGTGCTATGTGTCAGGTTGCCAATGCCAAGGTTTTACGTGGTTCAGCCCTTAGTGTCTCTCAAGTCACAGAATGATTTCAGGGTGTGTTGAAATGGTGCCAAGCTTTGACGCCCTGTCACAAGTGCCACCTGGCATGCGGGGGTGCGTTTTTGTTTTGTGGAAGGCTGGGCTTGTTGCAAAGTGAAACCGAACCGAAAAGACACCGAAGCAAGTGGAAGGTTCCAGAAATCCTACTTGAAAACAAACCTATTGTCCATCTCCTCTGCGGCAGGACGGCACTCACCCCTCTGGCTTTGAGCACAAGAAGCACAATTGACTGTCTCCAAGTAGGAAATGGATCTTTAAAACGGCTGGCCTTTCCCTTTTGAAGCCAACAACAAGGTAGTTCCCTAAAAGGCAGGCACACTAAAATCGTTGGGTGTTCTCACTGAAGGAACCAACGAGGCATTGGCGAACACATCCCCGCTTTGGCTCAAAATGAGGAAACCCACAAAATCCAGGCGTTGACGATCGGGCCAGTCCCGAGAGCACAGCAAGGCGACCCCTCGCCTTCACCGAAGACGGTCGGCCTGCAAGGGTGCAGACTGCACTCGACTTCCCACTTGAAGACAGAGGACCGCGCGGACGATTCGATTTGTCAAACATCTCTTTGGGGTACCCTCCCGAAAACACACACACACACACATGGCTGAATAAGGCCACCTGTTCGACCTTGTTCCTTTTGCTGTTGGACTCTCTTTCAGTGATGTATCAGTTTTCACCGTCCACGTGGAAGTGCCCCGTTCCTTGCGATGGTTTGACAGTTGCCGTGGCAGCTCCAAAACTCAGGCTATGATGTGTGGTGTGTCCCCAAATAACGGGATTGGTTTCTCAATAAAACAACCCTAAAAGGCATCCGGGCATATAGAAGAAAATCCTGTGCTCCCAAAGCTATCCAAAAACAAGTGAATTTGAATGGGCCTCGAACCCTTTGGTGGACAGAATTCGGGGATTTGTCCCCACCACTTGGGGGCTCCAACTCTTATCTTTATTCTCCCCATGGCAATGGAGAAAATGTCTTGCTCATGGGCACATTCGGGAAATCCATATGGATGCTAATTGTGCGCCCCGTGCTGAACATCATCTTCATACTGTTTTATGTCCACCAACCATTTGGAATGGTAGTCCGCATCAAAGTTCAAAGACGCCATTACACCCCCATCTCAGAATAATGTTGACCCCATATCCATCAACCCCTGTTTATTAATCGGGGGTGTCCCGTGAAATGTGGGGCATCAGATCACTTGTGGAGGGGCATCCACCCCCCCCATAGTAACAAACAGGGGATCAGAACGGGGTCAGCATTCGGCTCTCGTGCGCGTGCTTTTGTGAGCCCAAGGCTCCCGTTGCCCGCGCCTCGGCGGGGCAGTGGCGCAGCGCTGGGTGCGGCGGCTGTGGTTGGGGGCGGCCAGCGGCCTACAGCGATCCACTCTTAGCTCCTCGCTCACCCCTGATGACCTGCAAGAAACTGATCTTCCAGGTACACCCCCACAGGTGCTATGTTAGAGATCGGAGTCCAAACCGAATTCGGCTGAAGCCTCATAGGCAAAGCATCAGGGCTCAACAAGCCGCAGGTTTCAATTTGTCTACGCTTCCGCCACCGAAGAACGGTTTCATTTGGAGCTGCGGCCACGGAAAAACTCTTGGGACGGTTCCCTTTTCTTTGGCCCGCAAACAGTTCCCGGAAAACAAAAAAGAGATCTCACAGGTCCTGACCAGCAAAACCAAACCCCTCCAGCACAACCCACACATCCTTGGGTCGTGGCACGGTTCACGCCGTTTCAACCGCCCAGCCGGGATGCCGCCGGGCCGGCCTGGGCCACTTGTGGATTCCCTGCTCGAAGGCGGCGTCCGACTTGGAGGCTTGCCAGTTCTTCTCCCCCACTTGCCAGTGACTGCGCGGAGAATTCTCGCGGAAAAGGCGAAGACTTTAGGCGAGGTCTTCGCGGAAAGGGCTGGCGGGTGGGGGTGTGAGGGGGGGGGGGGCAAACTTGTTTACTTTGGAAATGTGAACAAGGAAACCCACGTTGCGGTGGCTCAGATGGTGATGGTTGAACCATCCTGTGGGGGGAAGTATGGAGTTCGAAAAGTTGGCCGGAAAAGGGGCACCAAACTGTTCGGTTCCATGGCCGGTCCAACCGACACAAGGCAGAGTGAAGTAGCGGGGAAGGGCCCGATGTCAGAAGAGGAGCATCGGAAGATCTGACACGTGTATGAGATGAGGGTGCTGGTTGTTGAGTTTGACACGGAAGTGAAGGTAAAGCTAGCACTTTCAGGCTGAACTTGCAGGGATTTTAACTTCAGATGTTTCAAGGAAACACCTTGAACAATTGAAGCCGATTCCTCAATCACCTACTGCCTGAAAAGCCTATATCCCCATATCTTTAAGAATCACTCATGGATTATCTTTCGAGTATGGAGTACATGCTCTGTAATTTTCATTGGAGACCCGGTGGAGGGATTTATGACCACCAGACAAAAATTTGAGGGTGTTCCCGATGGAACACCCAAAGCCCGGAGTGGTCAGGCACCCAGCTAAGGGAAGTGCCTCAAGCGCATCGCATCGGGGGTAGAAAGCGGGTGCGGATTCATCTTTGGATTTGTTATTGGAAAAACGAAAATCCTAAAATAAATGCCCCTCCTTAGAAAGATGTACGGCCAGACGTCCATCTCTTGCACGAGGATCATTTCGGAGTGAGTCTTTCGCAGAAAAACGAGCCAGCCACCGGATGCAACTTACAACACAGGAGGACGCTTCAACACTCACGCTTGCCAGGCGTTCTGGCAACCATGGTGGTTGCTAATCCCCAGTGGTTCATTCGCCTCTTGAGCGCTGAATCGATGCCCATGCAGGAGGACTGGCTGATTTCCCAGTGGCCAAGCGGGAAGCTGTGCACCTTTTCCGGCTGTTCAACATGTGGCACCTGGAGACAAAGGACCCATAGGGCCCACAGCCCACAGAACCAGCACAAAAATCCTCCGCCTCCTGCCGCCCAAGCGCTTCTCGACACTCCTGCGCTTTGCGCTGATGGCGCGAGCCAAAGCTTTGAGACGTTTGGACATGGGCCGTAGTTCGACCGGTAGAATCTTAGCAACTCAGCAAGCATTGTGAAAAAATGCTCTGCCTGCAGCTCACATGTCTTCAAACTGTAAGTTGTCCACCTGTCGAACACTGCAAGAAACCAACGATAGAACCCTCGGCGCCTTTGGGCCTTTGGCTGTCCCAATCATCACTCGGATGGAAGTTTGGCCCCTGGGAAAATGACCAATTAACATGGAACCTGACGTTTCGGGGGGTCCCAAAAAAAAAAAGTCCTCCAGGACCCCCCGAACGTCAGGTTCCACGTAAATTGGTGGGGGCGGGGGGTACCCAAAGTGGTTTGTGGGTCCTTTAAGGCTCGGAAACCCGTTTGAAGGTCCTGCTGTGCACATAGGTCGTGTAGGAGCTCTTCGTCAGGGACTTCACGTTGCCCGGCCTCCAGGGACCTGACAATTCGTTTGGTGGCCGCCCCCCCCCCCCCCAGCCACTCGTGGAACAATGACCCCTCTATGAGACCAAAATGGAGATCCCCACCATGACTGTAGCACTTTCAAGAGGAGTCCCTTGGTGTCACGGAAACAAACAAAGTCTCCAAGCTTGGACCCACAGGGAGGGGTCTTCTGCTTGCCGTGTTGATATAAAGAAAGGGAACGTGTCAGAGGCAAAGACCCCATCTACCATGGTGTGCAGAGTATTGGTGAGTGGCCTGAGTGGCTCGAGCTGTGTCTCAGCTGCACCTCTCCTCGAACCCATGGTGTCAGATTGATACCTCTCACCCCTCGGCGGTTTTAACAAATGGGTTCCTTTCGGATGCTACACACACACACACACACGATTGTCCTTTCATGCAAGCTGGAACTCGGTTTCCTAGAACCTGTTTACCCCTGGGGTCCAAAAACAACATCTTGTGTTTTTGCGATCTTGTGATTTAGTGTGTGCGCGTGTAAGTGTCACGTTTGGTCTACCCTAAAACACACCGATTCTTTTTGAGGGGCCCAGTTCTGGCACAGCACGCCGCTTTTGGGGGCCCGCGCCGTGCTCGAAGGCCGCGGCAGCCTGCAGTTGCCCTGGGAAAGACCGGGTGGGCGAGCTGGCAATTTGGCATTGGTCAAATCCCGTACCCCCAGTGAACATCCCAATCCCAACTAAAATAGACCAAAATGGGTGGTACACCTATCCCAAAATGGTACCATTGGCTTTGACCCACAGCCATTTGGCTGCTCCACAAGACTTCGCGCGTGGATGATAATTGGGCCCTGGACCTCTTGGTGGACAAATTTCACTTGGATCCCGGATGCTTGGGGGGGACAGAATTCGGTGGCATTTGTGTCCAAGCACTTTTGAGGTGTCATAATTGATTCATAGCCATTTGTCTGCAAGAAATGAACCCGGTGCATGTATTCCAATCAAGGACACCTGAGGCCTCATCTGAAGTCCTTGCAAGGGTGACCCAAAAGCAGAATCCTGGGTGTGTCCTGAAATAGGGGACCCGTTCGAATGGTTTATTAACAGGAAGCCAACAGACTATGGTTGAATTATGGAAAAGCAATGGAAGCCCCAAATTACCCCTACGCTAGGTCGAAGGAACAACAGCGCCTGGCCCAATGATGACACCGTCATGTCCAAATGTGCAGAGGCAGAGTCTCTTCTACGGGACGTCTCAAGCAGTGCCTGTGTGTGTGTGTGATGCATCCGGTCTCAGGTCTCACACAAACAAAATCTCCCGTGTAAGCCGGGCAATCCCATCAAATGATATTGAGCTCTCATGAGCAAGACCCTCATTGATCGACCTGGGTCTCACCCCCGAAAGACGAGGCCGCCACAATGAACGTATAGGCTGTCTATTCGTAAAATGTCAAGATCTTGTTGGGGAGTTGGTCAGCGATGAGGAAAAACATGAACAACAAAGACCTATGTGCCAAAAGCGAATCCATCAAACATGGTCAATCGGATGCGTCCTGAAGTTGGACAGGCCTTTTGGGTAGTGCTTGAAAACACAAGGAAGCCAAGCTTGGAGGGGCCTTTTTGGTCGCCAAGCATCTTTCGGGCTATCCCAGGGCATTGCATGTTTCGTTTGTACACAGCAATCCTGTTGCTGGCCAGCGCCAAGTCGAGACATCTGCGGCCCGTGCTGGCTGGATGTGGGTCCACATAGAGCACCTTGTTCCGGACCAAGATCTCCTGCGCTTCGAACTTGTCTGGGTCGGAAGTCAGCAAACACGGGCAGGGGAGAACAAAGACACCCTTGCGCGTGGGTCCATGTTAGGGCCACATTGAATGTCAAGCAAGGCGTCCATGTTCTTTTCGCTGCTTCGACCCGCTGGTCCGGGGGAAAAAAGAGGCTGGCCCTTTCCCAGGTCCCATGGCCAAACCTGAGGTAGGATGAAAATTCCAGGCAGGATGGATCCCAGCTACAGTGGCCGGCGAACAGATTGTTCTAAGGCTTGAGTCCCCATCCTCTTCACTCAGCGTTCTCTTTAGAAACCACCCTATTTTCCAGGCGTTGGCCCATTTTTTGAAGAGAAGGATCCTTGAAGAGAATGGGGAGGGTACGGCTAGAATTGTGTTTAAGGGGACCTGCACAAGTGGGGTTGATGCTTGTTTCCCTTGTAAAGATCCGAAGAACAACTCCGATTTGAGGAAACATCCATTGGGCTTTCGCTTTCCATGCCTGAGCGAGGCATCTATCTAATGCCTTGGCTTCATTCTGCCCGCACTGTGCCTCGTCACTTAAGCCACCGCGGCCGCTCACCGCGCCTGACATGTCGGCAAAGACTGGGCTAGGCAGAGAGTGTCCGAGCTCGGTTGACATATGCCCACCTAGTATGTGACAGACAAACCAACAGAAAAATGCAAACCATGAAACAAACGGACCAAGGAACGAACGAACCAGCAAACAATTAACCAGCCACAGACCAAACAAAATAGAACAAACAAAGCACCCCTTCAAAGAAACAATCAAATGACAAACCGCTCAGCTTGGAGGTTCAGCCTATCCAAGACATTCAGGGCGGCCCAAGCTGATTGAAGCATCCTTGTGAGAAACATGAGCTGCCATGCACTTGCCATGTGCCAACAGCCCGCTCTTCATTTCCTAGAATCTGGGCAGGGTGGCTTGTGCTGGTGTCTGGCCCAGCAATGCCAACACAGGCATGCCCACTGCTTCTGCATGGTGCCTAGATTTCTGGCATCATCAGAGAGGCCAGGAACCTCGCTCTCCACCGGACCATTCATCAATGTTGGAGTGAACACAAGGCCAAGAGAGACCCCCTTCCCGAAACCGTTCTCCAAAAGGCTGCCTCCTCGAATTCGATCAATTCACTCCCCCGACCAACAACTATGGAAGTGAACAGGTCAATGTCGAAAGCAGTCTACCCTCTCGAAATCAGGGTCCCGTGCCATATTTGTTAGAAGGGCAATGTGTCTGCGAAAACAAAACAACAAACTTCAAAGCCCTCCCCCCTCCACACGCCCTCCCCGCGCTCGCCCGGTTCCCCCGAAGC
Source organism: Effrenium voratum (assembly GCA_963377175.1). Taxonomy (NCBI): domain Eukaryota; class Dinophyceae; order Suessiales; family Symbiodiniaceae; genus Effrenium; species Effrenium voratum. Next base: position 311,717 of record CAUJNA010003363.1, read on the forward strand.
TGCCCCGCAGCCGCGCCTCGTGTGTCGAAGGGCTGCCAGATGGGCGGCGCGTGGATCTCCGCGTCCTCCAGCGCGCCCAGCGGCACCTCCGAGCGATTCCTGCGCGAGCGATTCCTGCGGGCACCTGGTGCCCGGAGGGTTGGGATGAAAGGCTCCAAAAGCTAAACCTGGACAAAAAATGGGAATATATGTGAACCCAACTCAAAAGACCTGGAGTTGAAAAGGCCGTTTCGCATTTAGCAAGTGAGGTGGGTGAGGTGATGGGGACAGACACCAGCCGCTAGAGACTAATTACGTGGCGAATGCTTCCTCGATCTATCCCAAGTAGGATGCTTATTACAACCGTAGGTTACCTGCCAATATAGGGATATCATCCACTTGGTGTCCGTCGCAAATGAACTGACACTCTTGCTAAATGCTTCATTTGGGATTCTGCCCCACCCTTTTTGTCGGACAAACAGTGCACATTGGCCTCGGACTCTTCGAATACACTTCCAGAAGAGTGTCAACTGGGGGCAATAACTACTTATTCACTGGTTGGCGGTCATCCCATGTGGCAGGCGAACGGGCTGACACCTCCGCAAGTTCCCACAGCTTCAACCGGCTTTGGACTTGCTGGAAGATGCAAAGGCACAAACATTGAGGCAGACCTGCTTGTGCAAAAGCGGGGGGAGGGTCGAAACCGCTGCTTGCGAAAAGGATCGAAGCTCAAAGGATCTGGAAGCAACCAGCAAAACCTGACTATCGATAGTGCCAAATGCACCAACCAAAGCAAAAGAAAGGGCAACACACAGTCTGCAGCAGAGAGATCATAGCTACTTGGTCCCTGCGGAGTTCCTTGCATCTGTTTGGTGTTCCAAGTTTGAGGCAAAAAACGACTCACAGCTCCTGAAGAATCAAAGTGTGCATGAAGCCTGAGGAAACGGCCCATGAGCTATGGTGTTGTGTGGAAATGCACGTGATGCCACGGGTCTCCAATGAAGAAAGTCGTAAGTCAGGGAGTAACACACGGGACTCGTGCTGGCTGCCTTTGCCTGCGAGGCCCTAGTACATTCCAACGACCGGGTACTGAGATGCAGAAAAATAGGATAAAGAGCCTGGCGCAAGTCGATTCGGGAGAAACATTGGGCTTGCTGTACGGAGGGGAGAAGCTTAGATCTTGGAGTTCTAGCCATGGACTGAGGGCCTTTGGCAGCATCAACTTCTGACAGTTGCTAGCGTCAAATGTTTTGGTTGATGAGCGCAAAAGCCAAACTCCGCCGATGGGTTCTTGCCCATCGCCCCCCGAATACAAACCCTTCTACCTGTCAACGGATTTTCACCACCTGCTGAGCATGCTGACAAAACAACTATTGAATGTCCACTGAAAACAACAAGAGAAGGAACAAGGCAAACTTATCTCAAAACAATGACAATTTTCAGAAAGACGATTCTCGCCTGCAAAACCCGCACGGCAGTCCCCTTCCTTTTGTTGCGCTTTGGCGGCGGCGGCGTGGCAATCAGCGAGCCGCGGTCGATGCAAAAGGAGTTGTAGGTGCTCAGCCTGGGTCCAAAGGGGCCGCGAAGTGCGACAAAAGAACATGGCAAGGCGAGCTGCGGAAGAGTGGCAACATGGGCGGTTAGAGCTGCATCTGCATCGATGCCAGCTGACACTACCAATCCCCTTTCTATTTCTCATGTAGGTTGACCTGGTTCCAAAGGAATCGGTATGGATCTGAGTGCCACACAAGGGGGTCTTGAGCCCACAGAACGGAGTTCTCGGATCTGAGAAGTTCCATTCATCCTCTGCCTGCGGCTGTCGCGCCAAATGGGCAAAGCTCCAGACACGTGTGGCGCAACGGCGCCCCCAAGGCTTGGATGCAACCAGAGACCAGAGTCTATCCAACGCTTATTTGGCTGGCACAATTGGGGATCCTTTTGGGACTAACCATCTGCAGGGGTCCTAGCGCTGACAGGAGCCCATCTGATGAAGGTCAGCATGGTATTGCCAATGACCTCACCAGTGACGTTTCTATTCTAGCGGCTCAGGAAGTTCCCACTTATGCTTCTGTAATTGTCCAACCATCGTCCGCTGGTCTTCGATGGCCACAGGACAGCGCCTCCTCCTCCTCCTCTAAAGCCTCTAGAGCTTCCGGTGCAGCCACGGTCCTCTCAATCGAGAGGCACAACGAAAGCATGCCAAGCTTGGGAGGGCAAGCCTGCCTCAAACAATCAGAGACTTGAAAGCAAATTTTGAGCCCGCTGTTGGCGAGGGCAGAAACATCCAAGCCTCAACTTGTGCCCCGATGCGGGCCAACTGAGGACAGAGCCAGGATGGAGTCTGGAAGAGGAAAATGGCTTTCACATCCTTTAGCCTCCCCCTCTTTGCTCCCGTGCAAGGAAGTAAAGGAAAAAATCACTGGCCTTCGCGCCGCGCAGGCCTCCACACAGATTTGAAATGGGAGCTGTCCATTCGGCGTCCGTTGTTTTTTTTCAGCCACCCGAAACGCGGTCCCGCGAAAAAGGACGGGCACGCCCCTTTTGGACTTGGGTCCGGAAAAACCTGGACCCAGCAAGGTGAGCGAAGGCACGCATTTGATTTCTTCAGCCCCGGCACTAGCCGAAGGACTCACGGCCAACATCCCAACTACCATGGCCCACCAGTTTCTGGTCTCCAGGGAAAATAGAAGACATCCCACCAACTACCATGGCACACCAATTTCTGGTCATACAAAATGGTTTCAGGAGTCGTCAGGTCCGCCGGAAGGCCGAAAGATGCCCAGCGCAGCCCTTCGACGCTTCGGCGCTTCGGCCCGCTCCTTGGCCTTGACGGCTCGGCTCCTGAAGCGCCGAGTCGCTTCTGAGCTCTGAGTTGTCATAACCAAAGCCTGGGGACGAGTAAAGGACCTGCCCAACGCATGTAAAGAAGTAAGAGGTATCCACAGCAATCTGCCACTTTTGGAGAAGGGCACCCGTTGCCCCAAATCCCGGCTTCTTGTGTTTTACAGCTTGATATCAGGAAGCAAGAAGGTGGGCCATCCAAAAAAAATGCTGGACGCGACCAAGGTCCCTGAGAGCAGTTGCCATCCCACCACCAAAAGGTCCTCTGTAGAGGACACTGATCTTCCAAGCCCCGTCCACTCAGGTTGCGTTTTGGTGGGGGCGAGGGTACTTGTTTTGCAATTCTTTTGTCGGGCGTGACCGTTTTGTGACCAACGCACGTCGCAGCAAGCGTGGGAACAAGAGGCTGGCTCCTGCGCTGAACTTCTTCAACTCAGAACGAAGACAGTAGTCCTCCCCTGAGGCGCCGTGAACAAAATGTTACGTGCCAGAATTGCAGGTGTCGGACGCTAGCATTGCATTCGCGTCTCCTTTCCGGAATGCAATGGGAAGAATAGGCACATGAACATCATTCATGCCGGCGTTTACCAGAAACACCAGCCCCAAAAGGAGTCAAAGAAAGTTGCACGTGTTGCAGAAGAGATCACTCCCGTTGATGCCTGTCTCCTCCAGTTGCCAACTCAAACACCATAAGATCAAAGGCTGAAATCTGGCTCGGAGGCTTGTTTCTTTCATCTCGTTGCAAGAATCTGGGCATACTGTTCTTCTTGTGCTTACCCCAGAATCGGTGAGCTCGTGATGATTTGCCGAGAAGAATGCACTGACATGCGCTTATATGTTCTTTTTCTTGAAAACCGTCCCTCATTGAATTCTCAATGTCCAAAGAAGACAATTTAGAAGCAGATGCTGACACCTAGTGTATGTACGTATGTAGTATATACGTATGTATTATATACGTATGTATGTGTGTATGTATGTATGTATGTATGTATGTATGTATGTATGTATGTATGTATGTATGTATGTATGTATGTATGTATGTATGTATGTATGTATGTATGTATGTGTGCATGTGTGTGTATGTAGTGTAATGTAATGTAATGTAATGCAATGTAATGTAGTGTAGTGTAATGTAATGTAATGTAATGTACTGTAATGAAATGTAATGTAATGTAATGCAATGTATGTATGTAATGTAATGTAATGTAATGTAATGTAATGTAATGTAATGTAATGTAATGTAATGTAATGTAATGTAATGTAATGTAATGTAATGTAATGTAATGTAATGTATGTATGTAATGTATGTAATGTATGTAATGTAATGTAATGTAATGTAATGTAATGTAATGTAATGTAATGTAATGTAATGTAATGTAATGTAATGTAATGTAATGTAATGTAATGTGATGTGATGTGATGTAATGTGATGTGATGTGATGTGATGTGATGTAATGTAATGTAATGTAATGTAATGTAATGTAATGTAATGTAATGTAATGTAAATGTAATGTAATGTAATGTAATGTAATGTAATGTAATGTAATGTAATGTAATGTAATGTAATGTAATGTAATGTATGTAATGTGTAATGTATGTAATGTAATGTAATGTAATGTAATGTAATGTATGTAATGTATGTAGTGTATGTAATGTATGTAGTGTATGTAAATGTATGTAATGTAATGTAATGTAATGTAATGTATGTATGTAATGTAATGTAATGTAATGTAATGTAATGTAATGTAATGTAATGTAATGTAATGTAATGTAATGTAATGTAATGTAATGTAATGTAATGTAATGTAATGTAATGTAATGTAATGTAATGTATGTAATGTATGTAATGTAATGGTAATGTAATGTAATGTATGTAATGTAATGTAATGTAATGCAATGTAATGTAATGTAATGTAATGTAATGTGATGTAATGTAATGTAGTGTAATGGAATGGAATGGAATGGAATGGAATGTGATGTGATGTGATGTGATGTAATGTAATGTAATGTAATGTAATGTAACGTAACGTAACGTAATGTAATGTAATGTAATGTAATGTAAATGTAATGTAATGCAATGCAATGTAATGTAATGTAATGTAATGTAATGTAATGTAATGTAATGTATGTAATGCATGTAACGTATGTAATGTAATATGTAATGTTTGTAGTGTATGTAATGTATGTAGTGTATGAAATGTATGTAATGGAATGTAATGTAATGTATGTAATGTATAATGTAATGTAATGCAATGTAATGTAATGTAATGTAATGTGATGTAATGTAATGTAGTGTAACTGGAATGGAATGGAATGGAATGTAATGTAATGTAATGTATGTAATGTATGTAATGTATGTAATGTAATGTAATGTAATGTAATGTAATGTAATGTAATGTAATGTAATGTAATGTAAATGCAATTTATGTATGTATGTATCTATCTATGTATCTATCTATGTATGTGCCTGATTCTCTAGGTCCAGCGTGGCGTCCCTTCCACTGGGGGGTGGCAAACTGATGAGCGAAGCATAGCCATTCAGCGCAATGCAAGGGGCCAGGTCCCGTGCAAAAGGATCCATCGACCCAAAAAGAACCTGCAAGTCCAAGGTCCACTGAACCGCCTCCAGACTTCATGCACTGAGCAGCCGGCGGTACGAGCTCTGCGACATTTTCTTGAGGAAGTGCGCCAAGGACTACCCGGGTGCCAAAAAGGCTGCATGCAACTGAGCATTGTGTTACCCCAGAATGGAGATGGGAAAATTTGATGTGTTTTCTGGGGGCATTCGGAGCGTCCCCCCCATGTCCTTCTCAAATATACCATAGACCGGGAACTCTGACTGAACCTCACATGGGGTTGTCTCTCAATGGGATATGGCTTGTCAGCGACATAGGCTTCGGTTTCCCCCCACATTTGCCGTTGAAGACAATCCCAAAAAAGTGTACCGAGTCTGAAAAAAGAACCACACCCACATGCCGTGTTGGGCCTATTCACATTTACTGCGGGATCTTGCTGCAGGCCTTCACACTGGACACATGTTGCAACTCACTGGTTTCCAATGAAATTGCAACTTTGGATGTCCAAAACAGAGACATGCAGCTCCAGCCTTATCCTTTGCTTCCTGCAGCACCTCCATGCTTCACCTCGAGTCCATTCTCAGACCGCGTCCGCGCACGGCTGCTCCCAGACCCCAACTACTTGCTGGGGAAACAGCTGCTTTGCGAAAGGTCGATGAAGCCCCAAAAGCAACCCCTGCCTTGTCCGCGCCTTTATGCAGATCGACTTCGATTTGCAAAGTGGCTGCTCTGAGAGCCGAACAAGAAGCTGGCCAAACAGCAGCAGCTAAGCAGCTAAGCAGCTAAGCTAAAGTAAAAAGTTGCAAGTTGCAGGTCTGGCTGATAGAAATAATCTCTGGGTTTAATTCTCCTGCCAAATCCTTCAAGCAGCACTCCTCCCTCCCCCGCAGGGGTTCAGGACAGTTTTCCGGACATGGTGTATCGCATGAGTCATCTCGGCATATGCTGCGCCCCGGCTGGCGCTTGATCATTCCGGCCCACGCTGCAGCCGAGAAATCCGAGCGATATGCGCCAATGCCACGCCTGTCTGGGCCAAAAGTGAAGCCCGAGTAAGGTCCCTTCAAAAGATATGTCCCAAGATCACCTCTTTCACATGCGAATCTAAATCAAGCTGGTGTGTGCGATACTCAAAATGGCCTAAAAATATACCTTTTAGTCACCCGAAAGGACCTAAGTGTCACTCCTTCAAAGCCCGCTTGTGCAGCGGCTGGTAGACCTACATCCCCTTCATGTCCGCTTCCAAGGGGTCCCTTTTCCACTTAACGAAGGATCACATGGGCGATATGTTGCGAGGTCAAATGGAGTTAGGGCACACCAGGCACACCAGGAGTACCTGACAGTCTGGGCAAAGAACTACGACTTTTTAGCTGGCCACGGGGAATCAATCCCCAAGTGCCCTTCCCTCGTGTGAGTTTTGTTTTAGGCCGACATCTGGAAGCTCGTCACAATTGCCAACAGTTCTTGAAACGAGTTAGTTCAAATCCACGTGCAGGTGATATTGTACGAAGTCACATGGAGGACTCCTGGGGTCCTCCAAAGCGGATGGCCACTTCCCTAGCTGTGGTCCAGGCATTGGCGCGGTACTCGTGCGCGCGCACGGCTTCATCCTGGTCGTTCTGATATGCCGTGGGCCGACACCCCGGGTGTGTGGTCGTAGATGGCCCACCAAGTGGATTTTGGAACCCCCAGTTAACCCCCCACCCAACCCCTGCAAGTAGGGTTACTAAGCCTTTGGCTAGCTCCGAAACCCTCTGAGATAACAGTTTGCATCAGCATTGTTCAATGAGGGGGCAACCAGTGAACAAATGCTAACCTTGCTTGCACAACCAGGACAAAACTACATGGTCCATACCAACCTCAATTGAATGTGTTTTGACCATGGCACATATGTGTGCATAGGATTCACAATTGCATTCCGTTAAGTTAAGCCACGTATGCTACGTACATGGCGTGACTTTGTATGGCATAGCACGCCATGGCATGACATGACATGAGATATGACATGCGACATCACATGAGACATGACATGAGACATGACAGGACAAATGTCACAAGGCATGACATGAAGCATGAAACATGACATGAGATATGACTTCAGACATGACATGGAACGTGATCTTCCCTTCCCGCATATTACATTAGACCAGGGTTTAAAGACTCTAAAATACGATGCAACACATTGCGTGGCATTTCATAACATCACGCACCAGACACACACACACAGTCATACATTCATGCATCCATTCATATATGATGTAGCTGCTCGCACATGTCTGGACTTTATATGGGTCTTCCAGAAGAAATTAACGCATTGTGTTGACTTTGACATTGTTCGTGTTTGGAGCTTCAGGCTTGGCCTCAAGCGGGGAATCAAGACTATACGCCTCGTCAAGTTGCACATCCACCTTGGAACTGAATGTAGCTATTGTCAGTGTGAAAGGTGGACCCTAAATGAAGAGGGCGCCATCTTGTCACATATCCAGAGACTACATCACATATATATATATATATATACATATATGTATATAAATACACAACCTAGATCATATATATATACAGTGTATATATATATATATATATAATGGCGTGCATGTGTATGTATACACATATGCATCTACGTCTACACAATCGACAGACGGATATCATTACCACAGCTCCTGCCTTGGGCGGCTTCTCAGGCTGGATCTCCCCATAGGGGTCCACAGGCCGCGCATTCCGCTCCTCCTGGCCATGGATACCGAGCGAAAAGCGCTCCCATGGCCATGGAAAGCTCCCTCCCACGCTTTGGAGCACAACAATTGTCCAAAAAGTGGTCTTGTTCCACCTAACTTTTTGAAGAAGTGGTCTTGTTCCACCTAACTTTTTGAAGTGGTCTTGTTCCACCTAACTTTTTGAAGTGGTCTTGTTCCACCTAACTTTTTGAAGAAGTGGTCTTGTTCCACCTAACTTTTTGAAGAAGTGGTCTTGTTCCACCTACTTTTTTGAAGAAGTGGTCTTGTTCCACCTACTTTTTTGGAGACCCCACTCTTTTGTTCAGAGAGCCCGCAACAAACATGAAGTGAAGCCCCCAATCCATGTTTGTGGGGTGTAAGCACTATCTTGGCGCACATCTGGGTTACACGAAAAACATTGCGTTCAGATATTCAGTCTACCTTGAAATATAAACTTGCTTTGGAAGACACCCGCGTTTTGCCAAAAATGCAACTCAAGGTTCTATCAAAGACAAAACCGGCGAGAAGACTTCAGCCGCGATGTACTCGCCAAGTGGCCGCGACCAGAAGCGGATTTGGCCCGATCTCCTCCTGGCGTTGCGGTGTCGCGTTGGTTCAAAAGAAAGAACCAAGGAGGCACTTTTTGACCCAACCAAGTCACCACCCAACCATCCACGCGGTTGCCATGTTTGAGCCACGGCTTAAAACAAAAATTGGTTGCCTTCGCTGCATTGCGTTCCAAGCCCAAAGGAAGTGCTCGCTCGGCACTTCGTACCTTTTGAGTTTGGTGCTTGGGGAAGGGGACATGGAACGGCTGCACATTGATGTAAAAAGCTTTGTGTCAACTGATTGGAAGAAGCTGTCTCAGTTCAGCCTCAATGTGGAAAGCTCTCTTGTTGCTTGGCTGCTAAAGGGAAGAGGGTTCTTTTCCTCTGAGGAAAAAAAAAAAAAAACAGATCCTTCAACCCATGTGGTAAGCATGATGTTCACGCCGGCCAGAATAGCTGGAACCCTGTACTGGCCAAAGCAACCCAACCATTTGTGGAGGTTTCAAAATCTGAGTGAAATGAGAAAAAAGGGTCTCTTCTGTAAACATGGTCACGGACTTACTTTTTCTGTAAGAGTCTCCCCCCCACGCCGGAAAGGTGAGTGGCTTTTGTGTCGATTTTCAGTGGCGCAACCCTTTGTCCCTATCGCCTCTCCCACCCGCACCGGTCCGAAGGCTGGTAGATGTGGCTGGTCAGGCTGGGACCTGCCAGCACCTCGCTGAAAACGCACAGATCGTTGATGGTGGCAGAGTGTCCCTAATTGCATGAATTTACTCGGGGTTAACTGCGGGTTAACTGGGGGATATCTTAAGGGGGGGTGATGTACACCAGCATCTTCACTTGAGGAACAAAAAGTGCAGATGAAAGAAGAGCACACGTCTCGGTCAAACAACGCGCAACAGCGCAAAACAGCGCTGGAATGTCTGCCAAGCCACGACCGAGCAGGGAAAAAAGGGCCTCATTGAGTAAAATTGGTTGTCCAAAGATGCATTGGCCAAAAGGGAGCGGAGCAGCTTCAGCTGACTTGCAATCAAAGCCAGGCTGTCTATTTGCACCTCGGAAACTTGACGCTTGGCCAGCTCTTGGGGGCGCATGTTACTGGAGTTTGCGCACATTCTCTGCGCAGTTGCGGACATGCTTCGCGCAGATTGCGGGCGAAGGCACCGAATTCCAATGAAATGATACCTTCAGGTCGACCCAAGCAGTGACAGATTCGAGCTGTATATCTAGAGATAGGAGCCATCCAGGCAGCCTAAAGACACTCATTTAATCATTGGTACTTTCGTGGATTGCCACGAGACGTAGAGGAATCATTCGCTCAAACCGAGGATCGACTAGACGCAAAGCATGCCACAAACGAAGGGATACTCCGGGAACCTTGACTTCTGGCTCAACATCATCCCAAGAAAACTCGCATTACAACTGCTCCAAAACAACAACGTGTCAAACCACCCAATAGGAATACCTCAGTCGTTCTGCGACTCAAGCCCTTGTCGAATATTGTATCCCTGCCTTGATGACGTCAGCTCCAACCTCCGCTCCAATGCACTCATGCCAAGCTGTGCCAAGCACATGAGAATTCACAAACACTATTACTACGGTAAAAAGGATAAACCAGATGATCACCGCAGCTTCCTTGGGACGCAAGCAAGATCCTCAAGACATCCACAGCTCCGATGTTTAGTCTCTCGCATTGTTGGTTGCGCGAGCCAAGCTGATGCTCAGTCCGTGCTTGGTCCCCATTTAGACTCCCAGGATACAATCGTTCTGAATCAGACCACTAACACGCCGACACCGAAACTGCTGCATTGAACAAGCACACCTTCCATTTGCTTAAGCCCCTGGAAAAAATAGAAATATTTCCAGTAGGGAAAGATTACCTTTAAAACCAACAGGGGAAAAATATATTCTTAAAACAAATGGAAGACACTGTTCTGGTTTTGTTCGAGTCATTGACTGCGCAGTCCGTCACTGAAGCCTTGCGCCTTGCGCGGGCCTCTGTCAGCTGAACACCGCGTCTCACCACGCAATGACTGTGCGCCAAGACAAGGACAGGTGTCCGTTTCGAACCACCGCAAAAAGAGTCCAACAGGCCATGATCAACCCCCATCACGTCCACAAAAGTGCCC